>CAAKHC010004188.1:0-14225 GCA_901007825.1 Macroramphosus scolopax | reverse complement strand
TCCTCATCCTGTTGCTGTATGTCTTTCAACCACATCTACCTGTGTGTGTGTGTGTGTGTGTGTGTGTGTGTGTGTGTGTGTGTGTGTGAGTGTGTGAGTGAGTGTGTGAGTGTGTGTGTGCGCGCAAATGTGCAAGCGTGTGTGTGTGTGTGCGTGTGCGTGTGTGTGTGTTTGCGTGCCAGGAACATTGGGGCAGATGGCGTTGAGTTCCCCTCAGCTCAGTTTACCCCCTCTGGTCCTCTGCTATCCCAATGCCATGTGTGTATGTTTACAGCTATCTATCTTCATGAGGACCCATTTTTATTTTAACTATGATATTAAAAGCATTTTTAGAAATTGATGATGCTTTTGGTTGGTCCTTCCTAAGCCCCTTTTATACAACTGGTTCAAGGAGGCAATTATACTACCTCACTGTGTTTTGTAAAACCTCTGAAGGCAGAATGGGGCGCAGCTGTGTTTCCGCTGTCAAGCCATCAGTGGAGGCAGTCACAGACTAGCCTGTGTAAAAGGTAGAGCTGGCACAGCGGGACAGTGTCACACTGGAAGTCGACACTGTTTTGTTACATGACACGCCTCTAGCTCTGGAACTCCGGCATGCTATCTGAAAACCACACACTGGGCTGGCGTCATGGTCCCTTTGTTTGGATCAGTATAAACGAACAAGCCGGTGTAATGAGGGGTCTTCTAAATGGCAGAACATGGGGAAGTCTGTGTAAAAGGGGCTTTAACTTTAAAAAAGGCATTTGGAGGGTTAAGACCTGGTTTTAATCCCAGTTAGAACTCTGTTTAGGTCCATTTTGGGCACTAAAGATCTGGCTAGGAAAGGAATCAGGTCCTTGAATGTCCTCATAAAGATAGCTGTACATGTGTGTGTGTTTCTCTCAGCATTGACATCATCTCTGTGTGTTTGTCCTCCTTCGGCGCTGTCAGGGGGTTGATGAGGTCGTGCTTTTGCGTCAAGGTTATTGTTCTCATGTTCAGATAACAGATAATGTATGCAGCATGTTTTCATGCCACCGTAAATGGAAAAACTCTCCATAGAGAAATAAAAGGTTCCTGAATAAAATTAAACTGGAAACAGCTCTAACAGTCCATTTCATAATTAAAAAGCCTTCTTTGAGTGGACGCCTGCTTAAGATGGTGCATATTAATGATGAATGATGAGATGAGTCTGACACTCAAAGGGCAACTGAGCCACTGATGCAGCAACGAGCCCGATATAAATAGAAAACGCCGTAAAACATCTCTAAATAAATATGACGGGAAGCATGATAAAGTTTAACTGGTGTGTACAGTGATGCTAAAGGATACAGAACTGAGATGTTTTTGTGTTTTCTACCAGATCCTTTCCATAGGAGTCCTGGACATCTTTGGGTTTGAGGATTATGAAAACAACAGCTTTGAGCAGTTCTGTATCAACTTCGCCAACGAACGACTGCAGCACTACTTCAACCAACACATCTTCAAACTGGAGCAGGTAAACTGTTATTATATTTCTTTCCTACTTTCTCCTCTCTGTTTGGACAATTCTTTTCAATGCAAACAATGATTATTGTGTGGCTGCTGATGCCATCGCACCCGCGGTGACGTAAACAGCACAGTAGCGTTTCTTCGACATCTGCCGGGGTGTGTCCCTGTACTGTATGTTGTGACACAAGAGGTTCTGCATTTGCATCATAATATTGTGGCTGATTTGATGGATTCAACTGATGCAGTGAAGAATGGACCCTGCTGGCGTCTAGTTTCCCCTCATAAGTCATTGTGCGGAAAAAGAATGACTTCCTCTTCACTGCTGCGATCTGGGCACAATAAAGTTCATCACACTTTGAAGGGCAGATTTTTAAATCTGTTGTAATGCTGTCTAAGATATTTTTTAGCCCTATGGTGGCTGGTTTATTGTGCTGCAGTACAACAATAAAATGAGTAAATCTTTTGCACTTTGCCCTGCGAAGCCTATACCTCTGACCTGAAGGGAGATCAGGCCTTTCACTTACATAAGCAACCAGTCTGCAACCAGTCTGCAAAGTGAGCATCATGTGAGTGCTTTGTGCTGGACAGCCACATTCCCCTTGACAGTACAGTACAAGCCACTGTAATTATGCAGCCACGAGAAGTTAGCATGCACGTCCATTAAATTGAGAGGTCAGAGGGAAAAGTGCTGAACGATCAGAACTGCCTGACAGGCTGCATTAAAGTACAGGAGTTGAACTGAGATGAATGTTTGCTGACAGCTGAGCTGTGATGCTAACACAAGCTTTTTACAGTTTATTTCCCCCTCCTTTGTTTACTTTCTATTCCTCTGAATGGTTTCCCCTCTGATTTCTCATTTTCTTCTGTATTTTAATTCCCTTTTGCTGCTGTGCTGCATCGTCACTACTCTTTCTATCTCTCTCTCTCTCTACCGGTCTTCTTCACTATTACTGAACCGCTAGTCGTTTATCAGTTGGACTGTGTTGCACTAGCCGTCAGCTCTCGTCTCCCTCTTACTGAGCTCTGATCCTTTGAGGCAAGAAACAGCATAAACATGAACAGCATATTTTAGTAAACAAGACAAATATAGTTCCTTCTCCCTCAATGCCGATGACAGACTGCTGAAAGCAGTGTGCTAATAGTTCTGACATCCACACACATTCACAACAGGTTGTGTTTTTGTGAATGTACATCGCTCTGCACCTTTGCTTTTACATCTAGAATTTGAATATTCAGGTGCTCCTGCTCGTACACAGGAGTATCTCCGAATGGCGTGGAGGGCTCTACGTTGTCCCCGTACAGCCAGCTGTGTCTCGTTCAGATGCAAAAGGTTGCTTTGTATTTCAGTGTCAGACGCAGGGCTGTGACAAAGCATCGCAATCTGGCCACCTTGGATGAGAACGGGCTCGGATATCTCTGTTTGGAATCAACCTCTCACTTGAGGGTTGTTCTTATGTTATGCTCAACTAATAAGTGTCAAAGTGCTGCCGAGACACTTGCCCTCACACGATGGTGCCCAGTGTTGTTTCAGCAGAGTTCATGTTTATTATCCTTTAATCATCTGGGTCCTCCAAACCTTTGGCTCTCTGCCATTGGAGAGTATATTTGACAGGATAAAAGGTGAAGAGTTGAGGCAGGTTTGCTTTATCTTCGTAATCGAGGGTTGTCACAGCTCTACTGATTTGTGTTTGTTTGAATAACAACCTGCAGTTCACGTCACGGGCCCTTCAGTTTTAACGTCATGCGAAAAAGAAGATGTGAAACTTCCACGTATATTATAAACCTACTGAATTAAATGTTCATCATAAGACTGAAGGTTCTGGCTGGACAGTTCATTTTAACGTTGAAAACAGCAGATAGCAAAACAGATTCAACTCAAAATCCTCTGTGCTTTTAATGATGTGTTGGTTTAATGGTTCAGGTGCTCCCATTCATTCAAAGTTTCATGATGACTCAAGAAGACTTGGTTTGAAGCTCCAGAACAGGCCGTTACATCAATAGTATTGGAGGAAGTCCAGAAAAGGTCCAGAGAATCAGCTCCAGAATACATCTCTGATTTTACCAAAAGGTTTTCTTGTGCAAGATGAACTTGAATTCTCATCATTATCTATGAGGACTCTCATCTGAGCTTCAGGTTTCTTGTTTTCCTCTCCTGCTTGTTTTTCTCAAACGATTGTTTTTTCAGTTTCTCTCAACATTATTTTTTCTGTCAGCTTGTTGTTTTGGTTTCCTCGCCTGCAACTTCACTGTTTTAGTTCATTCTGCTGCTCTCAGCGTTATTGTTTTATGACTACGGAGCCCCTCATGTGAAATGAAGCATCTGATTACAAAATAATTCAATCAAATGGTAAATTGTTGGTTTAGAAAGACGCCTGAACTACTGCTTTCTTTTCTTCCTGTCATCCTGTGTGAGAAAAATGATTTCATTACTTTCAATCAGGGCGATTTGTTTCCTACGGGCTTCAGTCCTTCCTCTAACCAATCAGTCGTTCTTATCAGCAGTGTGTGTTTACCTTCCGAACGGCAGCCAAGCCTAATAGGACTGTACCAACACAGATCCCAGCCTGATGAAGGAGGGGTGTGGATTGTGTTCGAGGACCTTAAAACTGCGTTGTTTACACTCAACATGCCAATAGAGGCTTGATATCTTTTCTCTGCGTATAGACAGACAACCACAGATTGACTGTATAGAAATAAAAAAACAAGTGCTCATGATTCAAATCATCTGATAGATGGGGGAGTCCGTCTGTCTACTGTTCTCAGGTTTATTGTAAAGTCCAACAGAAAATGTAGAAGTAAGTGCCAGATAAATGTTCTAAATAATTTTCCTCTCTTCGAATTGAGCTGCCCGATATGATCTAATTGAGCTCTTGATCATATTATACTGTTAGAATACAGAAGGGAAAGCTGACGATTGATGCAGATTTTCCACTTATTTTGTCCATATGGAGCCGCTCATTCTCTGACGTTATTCTTGTGAGTCATACTGAGACCCAGCTGCTCTCCTCTAGACGGACCACAGACAGCCCACTTACAGAGCATGTCGGATGACAACACAGTGAACATATATCTTTTTTTTATGTCCGTCAAGTTTCAACATCTCTCTTTCCGCCGATGCTTTGAAACCACCAGAATCTTTACAGGCTCCCAGGACCACTGCTCCTCCTGTCTGCTCAATAAAAACACTCTGCTGTCATAACAAGTGAGAGAGAGGCAGAGAGAAAGGCAAAGAAAGAAGACAGAGAGATAGCAGGAGATATGGATACAAACACACACACACACACACACACACACACACACACACACACACACACACACACAACCTCCCTCACCTCCACTCCAGGGCCAGTCCGGGTCAGTTGAACGCTGCACTGCGTTACGCAGCAGAAAACAGATGCACAGTTGACTGATGGCTGGAGAGATCTCCATCCATCTTTATCACAGCAGGAATATATATGACATTAAATAAGAAAAAGCATAATATATCCCCTTTAAATTACAGTCACACCCATTGGGTGGCTGCCACATAAAGTCAGTAGCAAGTGGTGAAACATGAGAGGTCACATAAAAATGTGAGGACCAATATTTGATCATCATAACATCTCCAGTGTTAAACAACTGAGTCAGAGTCTTCTACTGGGCTGAGCTGTTTACCTAAATATGTGTATACAATAAAACGGCTCATGACTATATGTTGTGTCTTCACCTTCACAAACCCTCTGATAGACACAACAAAGTTTGCCAAAGGAATCAAGTCATTCATCGGTCAGTGCTCGGCTGGATGAGATTTAAACAAGAACTTACGCATGCAACTTTTTGACCGCTCTGTTTTCGTTTTGCTTGATCCGCTCCGACCGCCGAATGAAACCAAACATGCCACATGTTCGGAATGCCTCGTCTGTGACTCAGCAGCCTAAAAAAAGGATGAAGGGCAGACAAAGTCGCACACATGAAAGTATGTCCAGCCCCACTTTGAGTACTGCCGTCTTATTTTAGTAATTGTACAATGTGAGTCAGTGTCATTTCAGCTGATTCATTACCACACTTGTAATTACTGGCATACAGAAATACACAACAGAACCAGCATCCAGAAATAGAGATGAAAACAGTTACAATGCATAAAGACTTAGTACATCCGACAGACATGAAACATGCACACTCACTGTGTTATCTGAGGCTGGTTTCATCCTTTCGTCTCCAATCATTGTGCACATCTCTGTGCACAATGATTGATCATCTCTCCCCTTAAAAAAGCTATTAAATGTCCTCAACTCATTTAGGCTTCTAAGAGGAGCTTGTGTGAGAGTTGCACACAAGATATGAAATACTCAGGGGCAGATTGCCATAAAATTCCTGAATACACTTGTGTTTCCAAGAGGGATAAATCCTTTTCTTTCCACTGACCAGACTATTAAGGATGGACTTCATATGTTTGTCCTCACTGCCGGTGAGGTGAGCAGAGATGAGCAGTATAATAGAATTAGTGGCAGTATGATGTTCATTCCATCCCACCATAGAGTATAAAAGTGTGGACGAGGCTGGTGTGACGTCAGTGTTTAGTTTGTGGAGTCGCATTTGTGGATGTTTTTAGGCCTTGAATTATATATTGCCATGATCAGAGATGACCATATTTGGACGAAAGGGCGGAGCTGGAAAGCTCAGGGTAGCCACGCACTGAAGAATACCTGCTTTATCATCTGTTTTACTCCAATAATTCACCCCATTGCCCTGCAAGTGTAGAGCCTTTTTGTGTCTGGAGATATTTTTAAACTTGAGTCCCTCTGTATTGAAATAGAGGGATCAAACAGTCTTCCTTTCTGCTGAACTGATAAATAAAATGCCCTCAAGCAGCCTTTAACTTTATTCCAGATAACTGATCCATAGCCCATAACCTCCCTTTCTCTTGGTTGTATTACATGTTTTCTTCATGTATTCACTGACATAAAGTTCTCCTTCTGTATTTCCCCCCCGTCCCTGCAGGAGGAATACAGAGCAGAGGGCATCACCTGGCACAACATCGACTACATCGACAACAGCGGCTGCATCAACCTCATCAGCAAAAAACCCACAGCTCTGCTGCACCTGCTGGACGAGGAGTGCAAGTATGCCCCCTACTGAAATACAGCTGATCCCTGAAGGTTTAAGCAGATATCTTCATATTATGGAAAACTATTATACTCATGGATGTAGTAGCGGGTAAACCCAGCTAAAGACAATTCATAAACTCATTATTTTTTTTACATGTCATTTACCTGTTTAGTAGATAATTATTGAACACTTGTAACTGATTCAAAGATCTATTAGAATGATTAGAAGTACTGTCAAATCTAGAAAAAGATGATAAAAATCGACACATGTTTGAGGTGTGACGGCAGACTGTTACTCAGGCTGGTGACTACCAAACTAACTTCAACCTGCAGTGCAGCAATATTATCTTTCTCTCAACAGCAACCGATTTTGGACTCTAAGGACCGTTTGTTTCTGCTTTTCCGAGCTTGTACAAACTTGGCACGATGTTATGAGTACCTGCTGAGATAACTCAGATTGAATTAGAGCAAATCAATGGAGTTACTAAACAGATTAAACAGAGATATAGAACATCGCTGGTCATTTTCACACAAGGTAAACAAGCGTAATATTACATTTCATAGTTACTTAGCTTTGAGGTTTGTTTTCTCCCTCTTGACTTAACAGAGGCGGATTGTTGGTGATTTTCAAGCATTTTATTATTTTAGAAATCAGGTCTAATGGCTTGGTTTTCAGTAAATTTGGATAGTCTGCAGATAAGGAACTCTAATGTTTTTGTGACTCCCTGACTATCAAAGCAACATCTACTGTAACTGAAACACAGCAGTTGGGATTTCACCTTTTTACATGTTGAATTTATCCCACATTTTAGTAAGTTACATCTCAACCTTACTATTTATATACTTCACATATTTTATTTAGTCGTGCTTTGTTGAATTGACCCTCTGATCACGTTCCAGATGGACATTTTGCAGCAAACTGTTGAATAGAAGTGACAAACTGCTCCCTGTGCAGGCCTTTTCCTCATTAGCTTGATTGACACCGGTGGCTCAGCTACAGCATAACTGAGGCATAAAGACACTCTAATTCCTACACCAACATCTCTGGATCACATTTCAGTTCTGTCTTTAATGTGAAACTCCTGCAGGTCAGCACGCTGCCTCGGCATCGGGCTCTGTCATAAATCAAATCCAGGACTTTTCTGCCCCACTCACATAAAATCACATCAGCCGCTACGCACACGGTCATATTTATCTATTTTAGCTGTCATAGCTGGTTCATCTGGATTTAATAATGTCTGGAGTGATCGAAATAGATGTGGTTATGTCCATACACACACACACAGACACACGTGTCATATATATTAATATACAGCATACGTATATAAAGTTTATGCTGCCACTGAAAGGAGCGTCATGCTACATAAATAGTGAGACAGACAGAAATGATCTGGTTTCCAGTTAACAGAGGTCACAGGGCTTCAGGGCGCCTGGTGAGGTTCTGGGGTTAGATAAGTGTGAAGGTTCACGATGCACTAACAGCATCAAGCTGTTTGAAAGGTGTAGGGAGGAGAGCTTTCAAAAACATCTCACAAGGAATGTTCCTCTGGCCCGCGGAGGTTATCGTACAGTAAACGGGTCAAATGTCCATTACCTCATGGCTAAAAGTTCTGGAGGGGCTGTAACTGGTTATATTTGAACACACAGAGTGTGAGTTAGTTAGTTACAAAGTTTTAAAGTTTTATTCGCTGAGGGTTGGGGGAAAAGACTCATAGAGACTTTACTTTTACAAACCAACCTAGTGTGATTGTGGAGGCAAAATGATCTGTTGCTGAGCAGGAGATGGAAAAATGAATGACTACAATTATTTTGGGCTTGCCAGCAGTGTCATTGTAAATGATGTCAGTACCTCAGTCCACCTCTTTGGTCCATATGGAATATCTTACTTATCAAAATTACATTTGATACAGACGTTGATGGTCCACAGATAATCCTCTGACTTGATCTCTGATCTTCATTAATGCATCTGTACAGGCATTGCATTTCAATCACTTAGCTTCTTAGCTGTCACTAGTCATGAGTTATCACTTCAGTTTATGACCATATAGCTGGAAAATGATTGACTTTCCCGTCAGACTCAGCCCTACTTTGTGCTAGTTAGCAAATGTTAGCATGCTAACGATGCTAAATTACAAATGTTAGCAGCGCAACAGAATTGTCTCAAAGAACAGCCGTAAAATCTTTCATTGCATCTGAAATTAAACGTGACCCACGTGCTATTTAGTGTTCTAAAACAGTGTTTAAACTTTGTCTTGCTATGTCCTAGTAACCTTTATCATATTCATATATATTAGTTAATCATTTGGTCACATCATTGTATGTAGGACACAGTTACACTGCTCCAACTGGCAACGGGGCTCTCAGCATATAACATGACAACAAGTCTACAAACTGAGTATTCAACTGTTGGTACGTCGTATGAAATTTTGAGCATTAGTTTTGTTTAAATGTTGTCGGTAATAACAGAAAATCTTATAAAAAATGACATTGTACAGGCCAAGTAGGAAGCTAAAAACAGGTTGTGAAGATACCTCCCTTACATAAATAAAATTGTCAAATTATCATCCACGCTAAGCACAATTAGATACAAAATTAGTTATAAATGTCTCTTAAAATCCAATTAAAGACATCAGATGTTTCTTTTAATGATTTTGAAGTTATTTGTATTCATTTTTGATGTGGGTTCCTTATTGGGCCCAAAGTCTGAAGACGAAAGTCCAGTGTTTCTGTGAGTGCTTTGTACCTGAAGCTGATGAATCCACTGTATCTGCAGCTTCCCGCAGGCTTCCAATCAGACATTGCTGGACAAGTTCAAACGTCAGCATGAAGGAAACAGCTACATTGAGTTCCCTGCTGTCATGGAGCCCGCATTCATCATCAGACACTACGCCGGTAAAGTCAAGTACGGAGTCAAGGTGAGGCGTGCGCTTGTTGTACACTTGTATAATTTACATTTATTAATGTATCAACTTAATCATGCTGAGGGCAGGACACGGTTTTTATCTTTTTTGGGAAATCCAGAAAGTATCACAAACAAAGCTCTATGCCAGGAGCATCTCCGGCATTACATGTGAACCTCAATCCCATCATAGAAAAATCTCAATATGGCTGCTCAAACAGATGTGAAGCTGGTGTGTAACCCATTGTCAATCATGACTGAATCGGGATTGAGCGCGTAATCATATCCCGTAACTTTAAATCAACTGGAACGCTTCTGTCTGTTCATAACTGAAGCGCTAAACAGATGAAGAAAATCTCTAATTTCACGTAAGCCTTCATGAAACTCTACAAACCTACTTGTTGTTCTGTCGACCTACTTTTCTCCAACTAAATCTAATTCCCGCTTCGCTTCCCAGCTGCGTTTTGATAAGAAGCACATGTCCTGGATTGGGTCGAGGGTATTGTTGTTTGACCGTATAATATTAATCCTTAACAGTTGGTTATCGTGGGTATTGGAAAGGTATCTCGTGTCCGCTGAGGGCCAAGGAGCTGTTTGCTGTGAATTGTTTAGCCAGAGCCTCATTCGTGAAATGTGTCTGGCTCGCTATTGAGCACCCAGCTGACTCATATGGAGAGAGAATATGCTCAAGGGTGTATAGTTCACTGTTCTGTTATCATAGTATGGCTTCAGTCGAAATATTTAATTGCTTACAGACAGATGGCGCAGATGAAGAGACAGTGGTCAACTTTGTATGCTTAAGCAAGTGTTTCTGCATGTGAGGGAGATATTCCTCACCTCAGGGGGTTCAATTTATAGAACATTTAATGGGAAGCAGAGAAATGTATACTGAAAATGATATCTAGCAAAAGTATGAATGTTGTTTTTGCTTGGAAGACTTGGTTTTCCAAAAGGATCATTCGCTACAAGAAGTTGATGATTTAACTCTTTTTTCCTCTCCTCAAACTTGGAGAGTGGAGTGACGGCAGACGGATCTTTGCCCAGAAATAATTGTAAAGTGTGCTGCCAACTTGCCTTCCAACATTTAACAAACAAAAAACAATATAACTGAAGGCAGGCATTTACAAAATGTGCAACATTATATTAGCTGTGAGTTTTTATTTGTTTTGATAATTCATTTTGCCAACATTCCCTTGTGTGCAAATAATCTGTTAAAATGCACAGAATCTGCTAAAGCCGCTTGTTAACAAAAATCTGTACACTTTAGTATTTTGCACAAACTGTTCCAATTTTCAGTTTAATAGCAGTTATATTGCCCACAATTCCTTCATATTTCTACATTGTAAATAACTAAGATTTAAGGCTATTCTACTTGTATTCATTATTTCATATGTTTTTATCTTGACTGTAAGCACCAATCGACCAGGACGAATTTCCCGTACGGTGAAAACCTTTACTTGGCAATAAATCTGATTCATATTCAGATTCCATATATCACAGGGAGGATAGGAAGCAGCCTGACAGACGGTAAATATGTATGTAATTTGAATCATGCAAACTTGGACTGACACGCTCTTCTTTGGCTGCCTTTCCATCATCAGGACTTCAGAGAGAAGAACACGGACCACATGCGACCTGATGTTGTGGCCTTGCTAAAGAGCAGTAAGAACGCCTTCATCTGCGGCCTGATGGGAATCGACCCTGTGGCCACCTTCCGCTGGGCTGTCTTGCGTGCCTACTTCAGGGCCCTGGTGGCTTTCAGGGAGGCCGGTCGCAGACACTCCCACAAAAAAACTGGTAAGGATGGGGCTATAAATGTGTGTACGGTTGTCCTGAGAAGTCAACAAATGGTAACATTTGATAACACATAGAAATTTCAAAACAAGAGAAAATGTAGAAAATACCTTCATAAGGAAGAAAATGTTACAATGACCTTTATTTCTCTCTAATTATTTAATTCTGTTTAATGTATTTAAAACAAGTTTTCCTTCATGATCTAAAATAAACACTCTGCCTCTCCAGGGAATGATGCAGCTGTTCCCTGTGCTGTTGTCAAAACTGTTGACAGTTTCAGTTTCCTTCATCACCCGGTTCACCAGAGAAGCCTGGAGATCCTACAAAGGTGTAAAGATGAGAAATACAGTGAGTGTCTCCAAAGATCCTCGAGCCTCTCGAATGTATTAAAGGGGTAGAGGGGTTGAACCATGGCACTGGACGCAGCTGTAAACACGCCCCTGTTGTGATTATACCAGTAGGAAGTGAAGTAGAAGAGCAGCTGCTTCCACTGTAGTTCAGACACAATCGTTTAAAAAGGAAAGGCCATGTAATTTCCCTTTTTTTAATAAGAAACAAAACTACATCTGTGAAAGGGATGAAGGTGTCTGATGCCAGAGAGTTTGATATACCAGTTAGGTTAAAGAGTAATAGTTATAATGTCTATAAATGAGCCTCTTGAAGAATTTATTCTCAGGGACTCTGGGATGGATCCTGTCTGTTGAACTGAGGTGAGCTGAAGTTAAGTATGCTCCTTATATAAGGACAATTCTACTCTGAAATCTAATCAAAGAAATCAATTCCTGTACAAAAAGTAATTTGTGGGCAAGTTTAGTAATAGATGGTGATTGAATGCACTAGTATGGCTGTTAATAAGATATTGAAAATCAATCACATTCTGAACACTAGTCAGGTTTACTTGGAGCGGAGCAGATTGTTTCCCACATGATTGAGCAGACAAATGAGTCTCATGTGGGCCAGCAGGCAACCACATAAATTCTTCTTTATCACTCGTTTTCATGTCTTATTCTACATGTGTGACTGTGTCCTCACGTGGTTCAGCAGCACTATACTGTCATGGACATGGCATTGGAATTAATTTATGAAAAATATTCCAAAGGAAATCCCCAAAGTTTTCCCCATGAAAGGGGAAATCCACTGATTTTACACATTAATAAATTACAACTGAAAGAAAAACTTTGTTTTTCATGTGTTTCAAGTCCAGTCTTCTCTCTCCTTTACTTCCATATCATAGATTGTAATAGTCTACTATTATGTTTGTTCCCCATAAAGGAATATAAATTATACTTGCTTAGAATGTGCCTATTGAAGACAAGTAAAACAGGCTTTTAAAACATAAGAGGAAAACGCAGAACGTGAACTATACTGTGACCTTTTTCTCCAGGTATCACCAGGAAGAATCCCCGCACACCGCTGTCAGACCTTCAAGGCACCAACACTCTGAATGAGAAAGCCAGCTGGTGAGTACTGAAAGTCAGCTATATTTATAAATTCTCCTATATCCCACCTAAATCACAAAGTCAGACATCTTTCATTTGGTGTCCAAGAAAGTCATCTGGAAGTCCTTCATCACAGGCCTGTAATAATTCAACCGAGTAAAATTATCGTGTGTGTTCCCCTCGGTAGGGATGGCTATGGCCTTGGCTGTAACGGTCGTAGCTCGAGGTCAGGTCGTCTGTCATCGACGGGGAACCCGGCCCTGGAAGAGGAGGGCATCTTCCTCAACTCCTCTAACAGTAAACTCCTGGAGAGAGCTCAGGGTATCTTACTGTGAGTGACACACACAGAGCCCCACCCATCTTATTCTGCCAATAGAGATTCCAACACAAGTACAAAGATGAATGTTCGGCGAAATAACTGATTCATTTCTTTTACCTCAAATTTATTGAGCTCAAAGTAGAGGTCCAAGCTGATGGGCACAGTCTGTATTTCCACGTTTTGTAGACGGACATGTTTCTATCTATATTAAATAATCATCTTCATTGGTTCTGTTGAACACTGACTGATTGTCAATACTTCTAATGAAAACTATTTCTCACCTACAGGAGGAACAGAAACTTAAAAAGTAAGCCAACTCTTCCCAAGGTAAGAAAAAAACCATCTTGACAAAGAGCATTTAGAGCTGATATTCTAAGAGGCCTTACAGTCGCTTACACATGCAGATTCATACGTGGTTTTGTGTTCAGCACTTGTTAGACGTGAAGTCTCTGCGCTACCTGAGCAGCGTGACGCTCCATGACCGCATCACCAAGTCTCTGCTTCACCTGCACAAGAAGAAAAAACCACCTAGCATCAGCGCCCAGTTCCAGGTCAGTGCTGCTGTCGCCCTCTGCTGGAGACCTCGATGAATTACAAAACATTACCTGCACATAAGTAGCATTTTTTGGAGGCCTTAAAACAATAAACATAAAGATTTAACGTTACACCTTTTTCCTGAGGACACTTCATTGTGTGGTTTGATTGAATACATTTAGCATAATGTGAGCTGTTACTTGCATTACGTTTTGTGCATTTAAATGTTTATTTTTAAGGATAAGGGTTATATCTCCTTTATTGGTACTGAATAAGGATGTGATGGTTTGTGTGTGCAGGCGTCCCTCAATAAGCTGATGGAGACTCTTGATCAATCAGAGCCGTACTTCGTCAAGTGTATCCGATCCAATGCTGAGAAGGTAAATCCTGCTGCAGAATCGTCGCCCGAGTCCGGCTTCTTTCAAGTCTGACTGACACATCTGTCACATTTTATTTACCTATTTTTTCTGTCTTGCTCAGTTGCCGCTGCGTTTCAATGACAGCTTGGTGCTCAGACAGCTGAGGTACACAGGTATGCTGGAAACTGTCCGGATCCGCCAATCAGGATACAGCATCAAGTACACGTTTCAGGTAAACTTCTCCTACGACCATCTGGTTCTTTGTAAGTCATAGATGAGTAAGAAAAATAAAAAAAAATGTATTTCTACTTTATTGTATTATTT
>CAAKHC010004186.1:2262-13194 GCA_901007825.1 Macroramphosus scolopax | reverse complement strand
ACGGGGTTTTGGTGATGATACGAGCAGCTGCGTTTTGGACCAGTTGGAGTTTATGGAGGAGCTTGTGGGGGAGACCAAACAGAAGGGCGTTGCAGTAATCCAGGCGGGAAGTGACAAGGGAGTGGACCAGTATAGCAATGTGTATGAATACAAAACTCTCATTCAAAAACAGCAGAAACAAGTTGTCAGAGCATCACTAACATACATTAGCATCTTTTTGAGCTATGTTTCTACATTCGGTTTTCAAGGAGCAACATCATCGTTGATTTAGAGTCGTGTTTCTGTTGTCCACCTTTTTAATGTGATTCTAATATTCAGCCTGGTTGTAGCTCTGACTGTAGTTTACCTCCTGTCTCTTTGGCTGCTAATTTGAATTTGAAATACTTAATAGATCCTGTAAGGGAAATTGTGAACACACACACACACACACACCCGGGAGTGGGCAGCCAGCCAATTGGCGGCACCCAGTGAGCCTTCGGTGCTTTGCTGAAGTGCAGTACAGCTCTGAGTGTCTTTACAAATGCATCCAGAATGAAAAAAAAATTGAGACAATCTGCAAAAGAAAACATCTCTGTCTCTGATTCAGTGCACTCATCTAACACCTCAAGAAACCTACGACATTCTTTTGAATTCAACCTTTTCCTCATGCAATACAGTCAAACAGCTGCAGAGTCAAGTGATAATTCTCTGCAACTGCAAAACTAACAGAAGAAAAAGCTGATTCGAGTAACGGAGGGCCGACTCTCTTGTAGCTGTCACAGTGATGCAGATAGTCTGTTGTGTTGTTGGGGAAAGGGGAGCCATAAAGAGTCGGGAAAGGGGTTTTTCAAATGAGGTGCATGATGGAATATCAGAGACCTCCTACTCCGTCATCTTGTGTGATCATAAAGAAAAAGTAAATGCTGCTACATGGCAACACCACACTGGATGACTGAAACCATTGAGAAGTATTGGAACATTTCTCAAACCAAGTTCGGGAGCGACAACTGCCAGGCTGTCAGTCCAATCTCCAGGCTGGAGCCTCTTGTAAGCATTACTATGTATCTTACATATTACCATATCCTGTTGGGACAACGGTTCAGCAAATGGTAAAAAGTGGAAATTTGCCTGTTGTTTCTCAGACAAATAACTCCGAGGTGAAACAACCCTCCATCTCTGTGTTTAATCAGTCTCCTCTGACTGGGTCCGAAGAGGATGTTTCTGTGCACTGACCTCCGGCTGCATAAAAGTGTAGGGAATTACCAGTTGTTATAATATAAAAGTACACAAATATAAGTTTCAGCAGATCTGAAGGGTCGAGCTTCCCAACTCTGGGAATAATTTATGGTTAATACTGTAAAAACAACAAAAGAAAAACATCCACATGAATAATAGAGACCAAGTCTGTTGTGACTAATATATAATATATAATACTATCAATTTTAAATGTATTTCCAAAGGAAAATACACAGAAAAAATGAACTTAACAAACATTCATACGATCTCTCAAACACACACAACAAACGCACAAGGTACACACAGCCTATTGCCGCTGATTTACGCCTCCATTAAAACACACACATGCACCAACATACTAACAGGCAGCGGCGCTCATCTCCGATGATGTACGTGCCCGTAGAGACAGTATTGATTAGCATTACGTGGCAACAACAGATAGCTTCCTGTCAACTGTAATATATCCTGCTCTGTGTGTAGTCTGGTGTGAGGGGGGGCGCAGTGCGTCAGGATAGTTTAATGTATAGTTAAATTTGTTTTTGTGTGTGTGTGTGTGTGTGTGTCCTCTGTTCACCTCACCCTATAAATACTGTTTGTACCCGACTCATACTATCACACACACACACACACACACACACACACACACAGTCAGAGCCATAATTTGTGTCTAGCTGCATCACCTTGTCCAAGGTACCAGGATATTTATACACATAGTCTCTCAACATATCAAATTAACTGCTCCGACACACCTGTGTGTGTGTGTGTGTGTGTGTGTTCCTGTGTGCACTTGTGTGTGTGTGTGAGATGCAGTACGGATTTACAGTCCCATTATAGGACAACAACAACAAAAATCAATACCTGTATAGTCAATAATCTGTTTGTTTTTCACCCCACAAGGTCTCTGTCAGCCTCCCTTTCTAAAAGCCCGCTTTCCTCTCAGTGGCCAATGTTCGGAAGGCTGCCAAGGGGCAGCGTTCCCTTTACTTCATGGGCGTGAGGTGCCTCGAGTAGACGTTTGAACACAACTGTGACAAGCTGGATGTGAAAGTAGACAAAAGCTTTGGAAACTGAGCTTTCACAGCTGACTGAACTTTGGTACTTAGATATGAACATTCAACATTGTAGCGTTGTGCAAGGCAGAAAATATGGAGAAAGGTACGAACGACTGTGCGGGTGTGCACTTGACAACCTCTAGTATTGATAGATTATCATCTCCAATGAATAAGTGCACAAAACTTTTAGAAATGTATTAGTTTCCTCCCGTCATAAGCTAAGAATGAGCTACGTCTGGACCACAGGGGACTGCGATAATCTCTTTTCCTTCCTTTTGATCAAGCGTCGGGTCAGGGGAAAAACTCTCAGAGGCCCTGTTTGGTCTGAGCTGGAGGTGTGGGCGGAGGTAATCCCTGTCATTTAGCAATGTGTTGCACGGAAATCAAGATCAGAAGTCAAATGTGATCCATGTACTGATACTTCAGCATCCAACAGCATTTCGTTGAGCTCCCCTGACCTTTTGACATGTGTACATGGGGAGGATGGAAGGATTGAATTTCATTAGAAGAGTCAAGCTGTATCACATTATCGAACGATCTTCACTCATTCAGGAGTTGTGAGAGAAAGCCAGTCTCTCCTGAAGCTCGGGAACCCTGCAACAAGGCTATCTGTTTTATTTTGCCATCAGGACATAAATCCTCGAGCTGTGAGACAAATCCCTAAGCTGCTTCGGCGGTGGTGAAAAGGAGGTCGAATATGTGTGTCACAGTGGCACCACCCAGTGTGATTTTATTCTGGGATATGGGGACCTTTGCTGGTCAGCACCTTCTGTTGTGTTGTGGATAATAGATGAACTCAGGAGGGGGGCAGTGATGGTTTATGAAACACTTGCACCAAACAGACATATGAGGGACATTTGATGGTGACTACTGTTAGAGAGAGAAGAGAGAGAGAGCACAGTAGATAACAGCACATCAACCAACCAATCTAATAACACCATTTATTTAAAGCTGGAACTTGTCAGACATTCTGTATTTAACATAAACACACAATGTCATGGATGAGAGGTACATATTTCATCATGTCACAAGTGAGCACTAGTATCGAATGAGTGGATGGAAAGTGTAGCGGAGCTTTAATTGTAATTCTAAATGTGATTTATTTATTTCCCCCGATTGATCAAAGGAAATTTCCCCCCTTGTATTAATAATTCAAACATCCCATCAGTAATTCATGACGACGGGAGACAAAGTGGTGTAATTCTGCTTATATGAAACATGACTTCTCTTAGTTTACCAAACTAATTTTCCAGTTTTTTTTCCTTCCCCTCTTCTTCCTCAGTCTCTCACTCACTTCTGAAGTTGACCGAAAAATTTGCATCCTTGCTTTTTATAGATTTAATTTTCAGTCATAAATGCAGAAGCACTTGTTTGGAGAAAAGTTTGACCCATTTTTCTTCGTCTCTCTTCTGCTTTTCCCTGCCGTCATTTTTACACTTTCCCTGAATCTGTATTTTCTCCTTCCAGCCCGAGTCTCTCTTCCTGCCCTGCTTTCTTTCTTGTCTTTCTGTTTGCTTTCTCTTGTTTAAAAATCTACTTTTCAGTTCGATATTACCGAAGAGAAAAGGAGGTGTCGGAGAATACGTGGAGGAGGGGAGGACAACTCGGCTTGCAAAAGTTAATTGAGCAACTCGTATAATGTTTTATTTGCTTTGTGTGGAACAATCTCTCCCCCACACACCCCCCACACCCCCGTTTGCTTCTCAGCTGCTCATATAAATGAAATCAAATTAAGTGGCTCTCTCAGGGGGAAAAGCTTCCAGCTGACATCACGTGACGGAGAAACATATTGCAAAGTCAAATATTGTCCCAACTGCGGGACAGATATGGAACTCTCCCCCTTCTCCCATCATCAGCTCTTCAACCTGAAACAGTCAAAGCAGTTAATGAGAAGGAGCATAAAGAGAAACAAGAGCAGATCAATAAAAGAATGCAGACCAAACTGCAGAGGTAGCGATTCGATTCGATCAGCTAATCTGTGACGCCCATCGCCCGACACACCCGTCACCTGCCCAGCACGCTGCCATTCAACCGTAAACACAGACTAGCTGCTCGCTCAGCGCCGCCGCTCGAGCGCTGAGTCTAAATAAAAACGTGTCTGCTGGCTATGAAGCTATTATTAGCAGGTCTACCCTCGTTTAAAAAACCCACATATACATGCTAATTCTGTTGTAAAAATTCCGCGGAACCACGTCTCTTCATCTCTCTGTGTTCTGCTTTAATGTGCTCTACATTATATTCATAAAGTCTCTCCTGATTTATTTCCACCATGTTCCAGTAAAATATGTACATTCATATACGACTAACTCGCATTAGCATATCTGGTTTGCAAGAAATACAGCCCGGATTAAATTCTTAATAAAAAAAATATTGAATGAATCTGCAACCAGGTCACTGCCGACATATACACTGATACATTGATTTGTTTTCCCAGGGGACATTAAAGTTTATATTTCCTTATCTGCCTTCCTGCCGAGCGTTAACATAGATGAGAAGATGTGGGGCAGCAAGGCCCAGCAGGTAGAGCAGGTTCATCACAGAGTATGTATGAATTCCCCAAAATAATCATGGGATAATCCAGGCTCTGAGAGACGGACGTGACATCGAGAATTACATCATTTCTTTGTCTTCTGTTTATCACATCACCACTGTCAGAAAGGCGTTTTAATGTTTGTATCTTAACGAAGCAGAGCGCCACGTCCTGTTCCTCCCTGTACTTCTCACCAATTCATCAGAGGAACATGCTTGATGTGACGTCGATCAAGCGCTCCCTGGTTTGTTGTTAGACCACCAATGAGGGAGGTTAAACCCACACCAAGATCGACAGATGTGATAAAGATACCGGTGCCACTAATATCATCAGTTTATTAACAGCTGACTCCGAGCGTCTCTCCCGTGTCAGATAGCCTTGAGGATGAATGTAAACAGACAGGGCGACGGGTTCTGGTAGCTTTAATGAGATGCAGATGAACAGCTAACTGGATTTGTATGCTGCTACGCGACCTAGCATTTTGTTAAGCAGTTTTGTTCTTGACATCTGGCACAGAGGGTTTATATCCCAACTTTATAGGAGCGGAGACAATTGAACCTGAGTAATTACCGAGGTAGACATGCGAGCAGCAGTCTGGGGAAGTTATTAAGCAGCGATATAAACAACAGACTGATCAACTAATGAGCATGTCTTGAGCAAAAAAAATCGAAGGACCTCTAGTTGAGAATGTGGAACAACTGACAGCGTTTATAGCCTACACACACTCATTAGCAAACAAGTGAGACCTTTTTTTTTTTTTTTGAAAGAAAAAAAAGAAGGATTTGATTTGTATTGGCAGGAAGGTGCTTTGAATACTTGCGGTCTGAAAACAGATGTAAAATCAACATTCTTCTTAGTTCATCTCTGCACTGAGAGAAAAGAAGTGTCCATCACTCTGTTCGACGTTGCCCGGCGTCTCTTTCCATCAGTTAGCGGTGCAGTTCTTTCTCTCTGAAGCCGCCGTCTCTGCGCCGTGCAGATAACATAAAGTCTCATTGTTGGCTGCGGCGGTAAATCCAAACACCACCAGGATATCGATGAACTGAAGTTACGACCCGTTCCCTCCAGGTGCCGAGCGGCGCCGGCCTTCAGAGGCTCGGTGAGTAACGCTCACCTCGGCGGAACATTTAGGGAGTTACAGCGGTGGATACATGAAGCGTGAAAGGTGTGTAACTCATGATGAAAGTTTAGTTAAGCTGTGATATTCTGCTGATTTACAGCAGTGTTCCATTATATTCACCTTCACCTTCACAGCTCTTCTTTCATTGTCTCTTTGTGTGTATTCACACAGTGTGTGTGTTTACAGTATTTACACACAGTATTACATTATTTACAGGATGTACTGTCACAAAGGTGTGTGTGACGTTCTCTCTTGTGTCTCAGGTATTTGTGTGTGTGTGTAAATGTATTTGCCGCTCTGTCACCTCGCTGCCGTGACCCAGAACTGACAACTTTGTGGACTCGGAGCTGTGAATGTGTGTTGTGTGTCGGATGGTTAAGGCCAAAGGCTGCGGGATTTAACGATGGAGAACATCCCTCTAAGGTTGGCTGCATCATTTAAAATGTTCAAAAAGTGCGCATGGAGAGGGGATGTCTGGAATAAGAGGGAGGATTTGAAATGGAAATTAAGTGAGAAGACAAATGGAAGAAAGAGAGAGGGGAAGAGTGCGTGAGAAAAGATGCTCCCAACTTTGAATCAGATAATAAAATTCAGCTCTGTAGCTTCTTTTTTTTATTTTTTTTATTATAAATTATTCACAGGAGGAGAGCTACAGGGAAGGAAGGCGAGCGGCAAACAAAGATAGAGGAGAGTCTAAGAGGGAAGGACACATGCTTCCATGCATAGGCATCGGTGTAACACATGACACCCGACTATAACGATGCTCTGCTGCCTGAGATCAATAAACACCCAGCGTCGTGGGAACTGAACATTCTGAATCAACGGTTCGCGTTGCAATATAATGGAATGCATTGAACTTCTGTAGAGCTGCGTCCCATTCACACCACCTCTGCAACCAGGCTCTCGTATCGTCCCTTTTTTGCCACCACTGTCGGGTGAGGAGCTCGATAAAGAGAGACCGTGAGTTTAGGTGACCAGCTGCAGCAACTCATTATCTCAAGGTGCAGACCTCTGCAGACAGATTGGAGTAGACCCGCGGGTTCTTTACGCTACAGTAACCCACTTACTACAAATAGGAAGCAAGACAGTGCGTAGCTAACTTGTAGCCAGGATACATAACAGGCTGCTGCACAACAAAAATAATACGTTTACCTCATTGAAGAATCCATTGAGGCGCACTCAAGTCAAATTTGTTGAATTCTGATAAGACGCAATGAAGAGTTTCCTATTTATATTTGCCAGAGCTGAAGCTCAACGATTAGACCCGCAAGCCTTTGTCGAGAGCACAAACATGGAGGTAGATTATACTTATACTTAGCCGGTGACCTTGGAGTCACCGCCTCACATGCACAGAATCAAACCTTTAAAATGAGCTACGGATTAATGCAGAAAGGAAGGAGAGGAAATTTCATCCTTTTAAAAGCAACAGAAGTTTGGGGTGAAAGAAATTGACAAATAACTGAATAATTCAACATTTATAAAAAAAAAAACATTTTTAATGCATGTCGCAATACAGGAAAAGAAAAATGTAAAAGCATATTAGGAACAACCAACGTGGGAAGTGAACGAATTCTAAATTCAAATGAAATTGCCCCTAATAAATGCCCGTAACCCAAACAGAGAAAGAAGAAAAGTTTAAAGGCTTTAAAAGAATCTGAAGAAAGTGAAGAGGCCCGCTGAGCTGCTGCAGTGCAGAGCTCAGTGCTCGAGGTGCAAAGGGTCACAAAGTGTGAGGAAAATTCCAGGTGTAAGCAGTTCCTGTCTGTTCTCTCAGGGAGACGGAGCTTTCTAAAGATACACTAATGGATCAGGAGAAGAAATTCAAAGTCTCTCCACAAGACCGGAAGGTAGCCAGTGTAAGGGGACTGAAAGGATGCTGTTCCTGCCCTCATAGGCCCTCAGCAGCAAGGTTGCATGTAATGGAGTTTCTACAGTTTCGGGCATTTCAGGAAGGGAGAAGATTTGTGGAGCTAAAGATGTTGAAGGACCATCTTATTATTTCCCTCCCTTCATATCTCAGGGCACATATAAAGTGATTTGCCCTCATCTATCGGGATGTTAATACCACAATACTGCATTTGTTTTCCCACTGAATTACATTGAAACCCACGTTTTACCCAATAATTGACGATGATACAGCGTATTACAAACAGGATATGCATGGCAGCGCTAAATGTTAAGCATTACAAAAAAGGAGAAAATGAGTGGGCGACAAACTGGAAACACAAGAAGGAAAGTGGGAACAAAAGAAAATAAATGCACAATAACATGAGAGGGGATAATGAATCAGTAGAAATCTGTGGAAGCTTTGAGTCATGATCTCTTCCTCGGGATGACTCGTCTGCCTCTCCAGGATTCGTTCGGTGGGCGTCTGCTGTTGAATAGCAACTACGTGTCTTCATCTTCGTCTGTGTGTATGTGACAAACTGCAGATATTTGTCCCGCATTAGCCAACCAAAATTCTTGAAATCTTCCAGGGCACTGCGAGTCTCAAGCATCGCCTTCAATATTTCATGAGCTGATTTGCATGAGTTCAAAAAAACACGCTCACCTCAGTTTCTTTTTTTCTTCCATGTTGATGTGCTGCTGTGTTTTCTTTGAAAATAGATTTATTTGCTCTTTTGACTATTAATCTAATTATTTACTTTTCAAGCAAGAACACATTTATAGAATACCACAAAGAAAGTGGAACAAATATTAATGAGTCGTGCAAATAGTCACTTGTCAGTCAGATTTTTACCTCCTGAGGGAAAGTAACGCCAAAATGTGCAGCCTTCATCTGGCACTGCTGTGATTTAAGTGCATTGCAGGATGTGTTAAAATGGGATTACGAACTTGTGCTATGAACACAGTTCACTGAGATACAGATTAAAATTCAGCATGAAACACCATTAAACTTTGATCCCACGCTCAATTAATAGGATTTTTGGAGGATTTTTACCTTCTAGAATACAGATTACTGCAACACACCTTGTATTTTAAATACACACATTGACCCAGGTGAGTTAAATCTTATGAAGGACATATTCTTTTAAGTTTGCATGAATTATTTTAACATTAAAATATCAAATAGTAAAAGAACTAAAATCCTTGTAAACTGGAATACATAGTAACTGTAACAAATCAATGAGAAACAAACATCAATATTTAAAAAAGCAACGTCAACACAGGCTGTTTATCATTGGATTCCTATCAAATTTAAATCAGTTTAATATATTTGTAACAGCATGAATGTCAATCGGCTCGTAAACGGGACCAACTGCTGTTCAGTGAACACGAGTGGCGTTAGTGTGCCTGCAGTGATTGGCTCCAGGCCATCGGCTCCTGGAATCAATGACAAAGCTAGCAGGAGCGCTGATGAGGTTTACTGTGGGAGCATCAACAGGTGGCAGGACGCCCGTTTGGTAGCAGCTCTGTGCAGCCGAGCAGAGCGACTTCAAAGTCTGACTGGTTCTTTCAAACCCGGAGGAGCTGGAGGTTTCCGCTCTGCGTCCAAATTAAGCCTTAATCCTGTGGCTCATGACACACTGTCACACACACATACACCCACACACACACACACACACACTGCATACAGTCTCAGGAGTTGGTGGCGCAGGAAACTAGCAGCAGTGAGTCACTGAATGTGTAGATGTGTGTGTGCGCAGAGGCACAAAGCTAGATGCTACATGCTCAAAGGTTAAAGTTGTACGAATGAAAGGAAAGTAAAATAATGTTTTACCGTACAAGTACATGCAAAGGCAGCATTTCCTCCCCGGTTGTCCAGTATCCTACACTCTGCATTGCTCCTTGCCTCTCAGTGACAATTTATTTACAGTTTCTGTGTGTCTAATGTACGTCACAACTGGGTCTTGCGTCTTGTCTCTGTGTGTGCAGTTTTTTGTGTAACCTGTGCTGTCGACAATTCATCTGCATTAGCAAGAGATTAACCTGCTCGCCTAACACATCCGTCACTCGCACGCACACACACACGTGCCCACCGCTTTAGAAAAGGGTAACTTTGGCGGGGGGATAATGCACCCACGTCCACATGCAGCCATAATCTTGCACACACTCGTGAATTTTCTATATTTCTATATCCAATATCCAAAGACCTTACAAAGATGCTCTGATTCCAGAAGATGTTGTGATTGCTATAGTAACCAAGTGAATGAATGAATGAATGAACTTTATTTATATAGCGCCCTTCACAGCACGAGTGCACAGAGTGCTTCACAGTAATGGTAAAAAAGATAAAAATAAAATAAAATAAGAATAAAAACAACAACAGGGATAGTCATGTCACAGAAAACCAGAGACCCGTCACTCAATAAAGACAGAGAATTTAAACACACAGGAAAACACAGCAATGGAAAAACAGTAACTATAAATGACCAAAGGCCTGTCTGAACAGGTGTGTTTTCAGATTTTTTTTGAAAGAAACCTCTGATGAAGCAGTTCTCAGATCGAGAGGAAGAGCATTCCAAAGCCTAGGAGCTGTCGCCTCAAAGGCTCGATCTCCCTTTGTCTTCAATCTGGTCCTGGGGACGACAAGGAGATGCTGATCAGCGGATCTAAGAGAGCGGGTGTTACTGTAGGGGCGGATGAGTTCTGTGATGTAGGCCGGAGCTTGGCCATGTATTGCTTTAAAGGTGAAAGTGAGGACTTTGAATTGAATTCTATACTGTACCGGGAGCCAATGCAGTGAGGCTAGGATGGGGGTGATGTGACATGACTTTTTTGACCTGGTGAGTAACCTGGCAGCGGCATTATGGACCAGCTGCAGTTTGTTGATGGATGTTTTACTGAGGCAGGTGAAAAGTGAGTTACAATAGTCTAGCCTGGAGGAGATAAACGCATGAACAGACATTTCAAGCTCAGAGTGTGATATGATGGAGCGAAGTTTTGCAATATTTCTGAGGTGAAAGAAACAGGTACGTGTGAGGGATTTGACGTGATTGTCGAGCTGCATAGATTGGTCAAATATGACGCCCAGGTTTCTCAGATGTGGGCGGATGTTTTCTTTTAGTGACCCC
>CAAKHC010004184.1:0-21064 GCA_901007825.1 Macroramphosus scolopax | reverse complement strand
CCTCCCACCCCCCCATGCTTGGGTCACTCAGGAGAAAGGATGTAAGCAACACACAGTACATGAGGAGATATGGAAACACACTCAGAGGATATTAATGTGTAACATGCAACACCTTGAATTAGTGATGAAGTCCGTCAATAATGGATAGGATGTATGGTACTTCCCACTCCGTGCTGTGAGTATAGATTATCAATCAATCCGAGTCTTATTCTTTTAAATACTTCACAAGCTGCTCCCACTCCGTCTTGCTCCGACCTATCAGGTGTAAATTATACGGTATTGTGTACGCTGTCATGTCTTTTTTTTGGTGAATATTTCAGTGCACTTCTTTCTGCCTTTGTAGCTGCCTCAGATTCCAGTACATCACATGCTGTGCAGGTCCTATCAGTCTCTGCACATCTTCATCACTCTAAAAAAGGTCTGAGCAAACTGCCGAGTTGCGTTCTAACTTTAGATTTCACCTCAACCACAGATCATGCGATAATGGTCTCTGTATATATTGTCTTAACCTGTAAGTAAACACATGGCCGGAGTACTCGTCTGTTTTATAAACAGCCCTGCATCCCTCACACACCCAGCAGGCAGCAACCTTAGTTATTACCTTCTCCCTCCAGCTTGACTTCCAGGCCCTCCAGGGAGTAGGCTGAGTTCCCCTCCTCCAAGGAGAGCCTTCCAAACAGGCTGCCAGCCATGGAAAACAACACCTCACTACAGTGCACACACACAGCAACACACCCAATACTGTATCTGAGGCAGACTGAGATCTCTCCCTATCTCTCCTCTTTCTGCCAAGCAGCTACTGGCTCTTTCCTCCCTCTCCACCTGCTCTTGACGGGAAATGTGTATAAGCTATGCGTGGCTGAGCGTCTTCTCCTCCGCATGAATGAATTCGGACGAGAGGGTTGTGTGCGTGAGCGGAGGAAAGACGGGGTGAGAGGTGGAGTGGGGAGGAAAGAGGGAGGGAAGTATGATGCTTTATCTGGGAGGAGAAAGGAAAGGAGGCTGGACCATTTTCCTCCGGGCATCCCTGTGGGGGTTAACTGTGGGAAAGAGCGGCAGAGGGTTGACTGCTGAGAAGGAGATTGGTCAAGGAGGCGGTGCGTAGAGAGAGGAATCATATATGAGCAGAGAACCCTCCCTAAGTGACATCACAAACACAGCCGGCATCGCGAATGCGCAAGTGCTGAGCTACACAGAAATTTATATTTCTGCTTCCTGCTCATAAATCTTAGTTCCTTCACTGACGGAAGGTGTTTCAACTAAGAACTGACCCTTTTCCAACCCTTCTGCAAGCCTGGGCAAAAATAGCTTCCTTAGAAGGTTGCTGTTTGATAGAGAAAAGAGATAATAACTTTGGGAACTGTAACAAGTATTCCAGTGAGCACTTGGATAACGACCAAATCAAGACCGACTGGCAGCCAATTAAACAAAGGAAACTACAAATACTTCAATTAATACTTATCTTCTTTCTCTATATAGAAGCTGACTGTTGCAGTTTATTGGCCCGTGATGAAAGCTCGAGTTGTAGATTTGGCCACTGGTAAGCAACATATTGCGAGTCGCTCTAAGACTTCAGAGCGTTGCTTTTCAATCTTTCATGTCAGTGGATCAAGTGTCCTCTGTGAACAAGAAAGGGACGGCGGGCGGCTGCGTGCCATCTTGAGTCTAGCGTGCGGTCACTTTCATTTTACGTTGGATGTACGAAACCTGCGGCTAATCAATTAATCAGGGCACGTCGCCGCCCTCAAAGGACGATTCGCGGCGCCGGCAGCTGAGCGGTATCACTCATTCACAGGAGAAATAGAACGAAATCATCAAACCACCGACCAACATTAAAAGAAAATTGAAGTTTAGCGATCAGATATATAATAGATAATAGAAACACATGCTCAAAATATGTCATCCAACTGAGAGATAAGAAAGGGAAGTGATTCTTTGTCAATCAAAACATGCACCCAATGTTCATGTGTATGTGTGTCTAAGCAGGATCCTGGAAGGAATGTACTGACCACTAGTGTGGAGGTATCATGCATGAGCGCATGACTAGGCTGCAGAGGATACAACAGGAAATCCTTTGAGGCATGACTGATCTAGGACTGGATTTTTAGCGCACCATTAGCCAGCTCATTAAGTCATATTAGAACTCTGGAGATGAGATACATGTCCCGAGTGCTCGAATATCTACTAACCGTTCAGTATCGCCTTCCTCCCCTCTCTCTTGATATCTGTCTCGCTGATAACCTACCACACACACACACACACACACACACTCACAGATGCTGATGTCATAGTTAGACCAAGCCACTTACCAAAGTCAGAACTGGATGTCGCCACAGGCATTTTAAAAATTGGTTCCTCCCCGTATCCTCCACAAATCTTGCTAGGTCAACTGTAATGAAAGAGGGCAAGGAGAGAGAAGGAGAGAAGCACTGAAAACACTAGAGAAGTATTGATTGTGAGCATGAATGTTAAATCCTTTAGATGTCAGAAAGCAGAATTAAGGCTGAATCAAGGGACAGAGCATAAAAGGAAATAAGTGCACATGGAGGATAGAATAATTGTAGTCTGGAGATAATGGCTCATGAAGTACAGAGGCCGTCCCGTAATCAGAAGGTTACAGGTTTGATCCCGGATCCCTCTAAAGACTTTGTCAAAAAGTCCCTGAGCAAGACACCGAACCCCGGATTGCCCCTGATGTGTCATCAGTGTGTGAATGTGTTCGCAGCTTGGCAGCCCGGAGAGCAAAGTGTGCCAACAGTGTGTGAATGTTAGCGTGAATAGGTGATGAGTCACCATTGTAAAGTGCTTTGTTGCCGTTAAGGTAGAGAGGCACTATATAAATGCATCATTTACCATTTAGAGGACCCCGCCTCCCTCCAAAATAGACGAGCACATGGCTTCCATTATTGCTTTGGCAAGGTCATCGTATAGAGGAAACCACCATTGATGTGATAGTGCACAGTCATTGCACACAGCCCTGCCTATTCATAGCTTCCACAATGAGTACTAATCAATATATAAATCGATCCACAATCACATTGGTACAATACTGGCCCAGTGCAACAGACCTAGTTTCACTGTCATAAGATAAATAGACCTGTAAGAAATCACTCAGAATGAAATTTGATATCAAGGACAACAATAAAGTCTTGTAAATTCCCACTTTCATGTTATTTTCGGCCACTTGCCTGCAGTTAAAACTTCTGTACTAGCATGGTGTAAAGTATGCATGAAGGTACGCACAAAACGTATGCATGTTTATGTGCATGCAAAGCGTTAATGCATCTTTCCCGATGTCAACACAGTTCATTATGTTAATGAACTCGGCCATTTATCACCCCTGTCAACGAACGGCAGAAACTCTTTGTGTATTGATTAATGTGGTTCTTTTAATTCAAATAGGAGTTTTTCAGATATTTTGGCAGGAGAAGAGAACTGCTTTTTATCTCGACACATGTTGCCAGGTCAAGTCATGAACCGTGTGAAAAAACATCATTACAAATAAGATAAATCCTCCTCCCGTAGTCACAGACAGTGGACGTAGTGCGTATGCAGCTCCTTCTCAATCTGTCTCAGCAGGCTCCCACACACGGCAACTGGTATCTAACTTTGTTAATATCTATAAATAGAAGAAGCCCGTTGCTCTGGTAACACCCAAACAGTTATAGCAACCATGTCCGTCGGAAATACAATTAACAGATGGAAGAAGGAGCTGGTGAGTGGGCCGGCCGGCTAACAGTGACTTAGAGAGGATCTCTGTTGATTCTAATTGATCCATTTAACATCAGGCAGTGAGAAAATAAACTGCCCTGAGATCCAAAACGAGCTTGTCAGGTGATTTGGCATTTGTGAAATGGAACCAGTAAACAGTAATTAGGAACCAAGGAGGGGATGAGAAACAGCAGAGTGCTGACGGATTCTGGATATAATGAGAATCATGATGTTGTTGGTAAGAATTAAGATCAGGATGCTCTCCCATGATTTTTGTTTTATAAGTTACAACTTTGGAAAGTGAACGCTCCTATTTTTGGCTTCATGGTGATAAATAAGGACACTGGTAAGGAAGAGAGCACGCAGCTGATGACGGACGGACCTCAGCGTCCGAGGACGCAAATACCCGGTTGCCATGACGATACGTAGCTATAGTGGAAACAGCGCTGTGGGAGCCAAAAACCCAGCAGTGTCAACACAGTGACACTTGTGTGTGTGTAAATAAGTGATCCTCACCATCTGCGTGTGGATTATTGTCAACATCTTGTTTTTGCCTTATTATTGATTCCAGAAACGGAACATGCACCGAGTAGATCTTCTCCTTCAGATGAAATCACATTTCTCTTTATCAGTCGACACAAATCTGATAAAGTCTTGAAGCTCGGTGGTTTCTAACTTGACTCAAATATTCCCAAATCCTATTTGTTCAGAAATAGCAGGCCACAGATTTGTTTCAGCAGTTTCTGCACACATCATTCAAGACTGGTTAAAGACTGAACCCGCAGTCGAAAGTGCTGATTTAAAGGTTTCTACTAACCCACAAACAAGTCCCATCCAGGTCCGCTGGTAACACCAGTACACAGCTGGAGGGGCACTGTGTTTGTGTGTGCGCATCTAAAAGGTCCGTACAGAAATGTTATTAAATATGTGCATTGTCGCAAACAAAGCCAAGAATGCCTCCTGCATCATTCGTGAGTATTTATTCATTTAACAGCTGTAATTGCAGCTTGCAGTGTGACATTGAATCACATTGTTAGATGCCGAAGGGCTTTTGCAGAATTGATCTATGCGGATCAGGTCCTTAATACTGCATACCAGTCCCCCGGGCTTATCCCTGGCATCCCGTGTTTGCACTGGGAAATGACAGAGCTTGTTAAACGTATGCAGGGGCCACACAGCTGCTAAGAAGCCAAAGCCGATTTACACAGAGCCTGGTCATGTAAGAGCTGGGCCGACACACTTGAGAGGTTGAGAGGAACGAGTGTTGATGGTCTGATGCTTTGTCCCTCTGCCATTCTCCCTGGTTAGGACGTTCTACCAGTGGGGTAAAACTACCGGTAGCTAAAAAGTAACTGGTGGTGGCGACAACCAACAGTTGCATCTGCACGCTAATTGGGGGCATTTACTTGCAGAAATACTTGCATGTCTACTTGCAGTTGCAGCCAGGAGTCAAGCTGTACAATCAAGGATTAAATAGGAAGTCTTAGTATTAGTAGTGACAAACACACTCTATAGTAAAACCAGTTTTGATATTATTTTGTAAACCAGTGATCCTTTTTTGAGGTACTGTTGGTATTTTTATATCTTATATCATTACACACAAACAGTAACACACACACACACACTCCATCTTCCTCAGTGTATTGCAGGAAGATCCCATCCGCCATAGCATTGCATTTGCTGAGCTGCAATCATCTTTACACTGTCATTTATTGAATTAAGTGGCCAGCCTGGTGTGTATTTGGTTGTGTGATGTGCAAGCGTGCACAAAGAACTGTATTTTATATTCTAGACACTTTCGATGCTCCTGAGGAAAGAGCCTTTTGCACTGTACTGTGACAACAAACAGCTGTGTAAATCTGTCCATCATTTAAATCGTACAATACAACTAAAGAGTGCAAAGGGCTCTAATGCTAATGGTTGAGAGAAGCTTTTTCTTCCTTCTAGTTGGTGCGAGCAGATATTGGAAACGTTCAAATATAAAAACATTTTTAAATCCATCTTCCAGCATATTTTGGCCTTGAGCAAAGCTCTGGCCCAGGTGTTTGTACGGCAAGTGCAAAGGGCCTTGAGCTGTTCCCACGGTGAAGCTGCATTAAAGCTAATAAACATGTGCACACACGCACACACGCACACACACACGCGCACACACACAAGAACCAAACAAGTCTTAATCCACACATGCAGGCTGGCGTCAGGCCTAAAAATAACCCTGTGCTCCCACAGGTTCAGCTCCTCTCATTACTTTACAAGGGAAAACTGTCGTATCCAAGACAACCATGAGCAGCCCTTTTGCTTTTCCCCCCTTCACTTTGCCATGGCAACAAGGGAAATGTGTGTAATAATGATAGCTGGGAATTAAAATAGGACGCATTACAAGGTTTGAGCGACACCACAATACAGAGTTCCTCTGTATCTGATTGATATGATGATTTAATTTCAGTATCATAGCTGAAGAAAAGATTATAGTATTTTCACAACATGCGGGAAATACGTTCTGGCAGGGCTCACGTGCATCTGTTATTCAGAGCTGAGGTTGGAAAACAAAGCAACAATTTCAGTATGTTTTCAGACCCGTTGATGTTGCTGCAGAGATTGGGATTACAAGCCCTTAACAACAAAGACATACATTGTGTCCGTAACTCCATTCTAGCATGCCATTTAGTACGCTGAAATAGTTGAAATTCTAGAATGAAACCATAAGTATGAGAAATGCACATTTACTTCTGGGGTTAATATAAGAGTATGCAGGTATTGGACACATACTGTATATCCCACAATGCAATGCAATATAACAGTGACCAAGGCACCACCGGTGTAACATTAACAACGCTTCAACTTAAGTGTAATTTATCTAATTGATCGAAAATTTGCTTGGTCACATTGTTGTTTGTAATCTGTTGCCACGGTAACCCTCCTCCAACCAAAAAGAACAGACTCTAAGTAGGAGACATCACTACGCACTCAGCAGGGCATCCGAGGAGATACATAATACTATTTATTTACAGTCATTTAAATGATTGTATGTAATTTGATTTTGTAGTAGAGTATACAATTTTAGACGCAGCGATAGTGTTCACAGGAATAAACACAGCGCTACCAGAGTTAATAGTATTCTTATCATAATATTAAGGAACAGGTCTTCAGAGGCTTCATGAAAACTACCTTAAGAGCTTCTTTTCAGAGTCCGCTCTCAAGTATATGATGAAAGCACCAGCGTGATTATGATTTCCTGTCAGACAAACTTAAAGCAATCCATTTAATCTTGCCTTCTGGCTCTCATATCAACACCCGAGACGCTACAAGTGTCTGCACGAATCAAAACAGTCTTTCGAAGTTGGTGACGGAAGTCAGAGCTGCATGGTTGAATGATTTTTCTTACTCCTCGCATGCATATAAATACACACAATACACTGCTTCTAGGAGGTGAGCAGGAACAGCATGGAAACATTTTCCCTGTGAACAGAATGAGGTTTAAATAAATCTCATTCTAAACGTAAATTATTAACTACCAGTTAACAACATTGGGACTCATTAACCACCTCAGCCTTCACTAGTCAGTTTCTCCACAAGCAAGAAACCAAGTCCATTTGCACTTATCTTCTGTGCAGTTATTAGTATTTTGAGACATTTTAGGTTTTATTTATAACTAAAAAGCAATATTTTAATAGCTTTTTGATATGTGATGACCAATGATTCACCACCATCACCAGATACAGCGTCACCAGACCCCAAGACATCTGATGAGATGTGATCCACTTAGTGATATGGGTCTTCCTTTTCCCTCAGCCTATACAGTTTGTTAAGAGTTTAATTAAAAAAAATGTCATGTGCAAAACCACTGAGAGGTTGAAGGACTAAGGCAAAGTGCTGAGAGCCACCCGGGGGGAGCGTTTACAATCACCATCCTGCCTGGATTTCATTAAAAGGTCCCAGCTTCTTGTGTCATTTCTGCTCAGCGGCAATAATGAAATAAGCGAAATGAATTTCCCTGTTTCATTGTCAACCCAAATTTCTCTGTAGAGAAACTGTAGCCGGCAGCCTGAATGTAAATGACACATTCCCACTTCACATGTATTTCCAGGTAAGACATTGTTGGCATTTGTTGGGTATGGCAAGCTATATTAAAGCTGATGTTTTCCTTTAATAACTTGCATCACATTGTTTGCATGACTGTAAAGATAATATTAACATGAGGTTCAGGTGAGGATAACAAGTGTTGTGTGTAGGTTGTGTGCGGTCAAAAGAGAACGTGTTTGAAACCATCACTATAAAGATAGCTGTGGCGCTTTAAGCTTGGAAGATAGCAGTGCAGTGGGTGTACATTAGTGTTGGGCAGCAGCATCTCTACAAGTAGCCCTATTGTTAGTTTAACTGCATTTTCTTTTACTGTTTGCTGAGTGAAACCGCTTTTCAGAAGCGAAGCTCTTTTATTGACAGTCAGGGGTATGGACCTCAGGTGTATTGCAAGGCCCCGGCCTTGCATCGCATTTTTAAGATGTTTTTCAACCTAAAATATGTTATAAAAGTAACAAACTCCTCTAAGGAATCGTTTTTTATTGAGCGAGTAGTGAGGTAACTCTCACACAAGCTACGTTAAACCAGCCAGCCTGAAGCTCAAGCAGTTAATTGGGGTGTCAAACGTTTTGAAGGTGTTTGGTTATTAAACCGAACCGGACAAATTGTAATTTTGACCTGACGGTGGGGCGAGACGACTTGTCAGGCAATCCCCAAAAGTCATTTACAATTCATCATCGGTGGATCGAACCACTTTCATGACAACACATCGACTGTTTCTTCAGATATTTCTGTCTGGACCAAAAACTTATTTTTAGCACGTGGAAAAAAGAAATAGGATATTTTTAGCCTATTAAGAATCCATTTATATAAACAAACTGGTGATGCAGTCATCACTCCTGGAAGGGGTGAGGGAGCAGGCATGGGAATAAATGGGCAGGTCTTTTTTATGAATGACGCCATAAAGATTGGGGGAGAGATGCTGCGGCTCTGTGAGTCACTGCTGATTAATCTCCCTGTGGAATTGAGTGTGGATGGATCCTACTTTTAAAGTCCCCTCTAAGCTAGCTACAGTTGATTAGAATTCCTGCTGGATTACTTAATCATTGATATAACTAACACAGAACATGGAGGTGTTATAATTAACACAATAAAACTGGGAAATGTCACACAAGGAATGTATCTGAATTTGTGATCAAGATTGGAGCATTAGTGTTAATATAAAGTGTGCATGATCAGCTTCATGCACACTGTCATGCTGCCATTTTTGGTGATTTAATCCACTTTAATGTATTTAAATCTTCCTGTCGGAATGTGGAGTCAAGGACTTGTTTTCAAAGAGTCCCACTTCAAACAGATTTCTTAAATTGTGAGGAGCTTTGAAAAATGTTTCTGTCGAGGTTAAACTCGACCTGCTCATCTTTTAGCCGATCCCCAAAGCAGGAAGATTTAAGGTAAACTTCCGACTTTAAAGTCAAAGACTGATAAGGTTTGATATCATTATCCAGCAGAGGGATTGCCATTTTCTTAAATGTGACCAAAAATGATGACGGTTCAAGGAAAGTCGCCATGTCAGCGCTTTGACTGTTCCAAAATAACAATATTCCATAAACTAGTACATTTGTATAAGAGTTACCAGATACGTTTAATCGTTTACCAGTTGTCCTGCTAGTATGGTGAGAGAATAACAACCATTGTGGATCAAATGTGCTCCACTGTGTTGCACTGTCAGTTTTTACTGGTCCATACATCTTGGCATCTTAATAATCAGACGTGGACAATGATACAGTCGGACTATGATGCAGTTTGTTCTAAAATGACATGTTATATGTGTTACGCTGTAATATATGTCAGTGTTTGTGTGTGGATAAGTATATTTATGTCATTTCAAACATTATATATATTTGCATGAATATAAAAGAAATCATTATTTGTTTCATTTATTTTTGAGGGGGGCCTGGCCTGGCTGATATATTGAATAATGTCATGTATTTACACACACAAAAATATTTCCAAAGTAATGTTATGAAATATATTTCCCCTTGTAATAATGTGACTGCTAAATGTTAAAGCCTGCTTTACCATTGACCGACACGCGCTCAATGTGTGCGTTCCACAACGTCTGCGCATGCGCAATGGCAACAGAAAGTGTACGGCATCCATCCAATCTTTATTACCGACATTTCTTTGAGTTTTCAAATACTAACACGAGACATTGATTTCAGGGCTATATATCTAGATATCTGTCGTTGCCGTAATGGTGCAAATACACTGCAGTCAATTAAGCTAACACAATAAAACTGCATGTGGCTAATTGGGGCTAAGTAAGCGCTCGAGCCCGTGGTGGAGCTGCAGCTCCCGTGCTGGCTGAGAAAATGAATGCTATTATTTTTGTACATTTAACGTCGTTTACAGGGGTTATAAGGCTTCGTTTGAAAGCTATAATTTTCAAAAACAGGTCTGAAATATCCACCAATATAGCTTTACTCGTAATAAAATGAAACATATCCACTGTTAACTGAAAACCGTGTTTCCTCCGTGTAAAACAGCACGAGTTTGAAGCGCTCACCTGCCCGGTCACCGTGGTCCTCCTCCGTGTGTTGCCCCCACAGCTCAGCTCGCGGTGCTGGTCGAGCGGCAGGTCCGGTTTAATCTATGCGGTCACTTTCGGAAGCCGACAGAAACCCACACAACCTGCTATCTTTAACGACACCTCACATAAAACGACCTGAAATAGCTCCGGTGGTTTAAATCCATTTGGCTGCCGTATTTGTGTTTCCCAAAGGTGGCTCAAGAAGCTTTTGTGATGGCGAATGCGTCTTTTGGTGCGCTGCAACAGCGTGAAGTTGAAGCGTGTCCGCTGCCGTCTGTCTGAACCCTCCAACAGCGACTTGGACCTGTCGGGTTCTTGGTGTTATAGCGACACCTAGTGGCAGCAGGAGCAAGTGTCAACTCTTGGCCTGATGCCTGATTAAATGACGGAATAGCTAAAAAGAAATATTCAATACTTATATTCAATACTTATAATCCATTCTTTATTGTAAATCGGTTGATTTTTGATACAAATTATTTACATTTATGGCCATAAAACAAAGAAATATACCAAAAGCAGCAGACAGATTTGCATGCACATGAAATAATTAAAATATTGAATCACAAAGTAGAATACAGGTTGTCTCTTGAAGAAATCTCGGTGTTATCAGATGTTGGTTAATTTGACGATCGGGGGGGATTTGGGGAGAACGTTGGTGTCATTTACCACTGATCATTGTAGTCCAAGCTGTAAGAGAAGAACCAAAAGCAGCTTGATTAATTGATTTACAGGCGATCGATACTTTGAAGGGATGCACATGAGAATTACAATGACTCACCTCGAGTGAGATATACTGATAATCAATACTTAGGTGAGAAGATAATAAATATTGAGCAAGAACAGCAACATAAGAATATCAATAACACTGTTTGACAATATATTGGACCAATATTGAAAGGGGCTCATTAAACTGCATTTCTGTTAATCATTACAAGCCAATTAATAATCATATTTCAAATCATAGAGAACTCATATTGTAGCCAATTAGACCCCTCCCTTTTCCACCCCGGTAATGGGGGCATTATTGAATATTGGATATTGGCCAGTCATGCAGCTGTGATAAAATGCTACTCACTGGCCACAGACAAAAAAAATTATAAGGATTTATAAGAGGCTAATCGTACTGGAAGAATGGATGAATCACCACTTTTTATGAATTTTGGTGTTTCGATAATCATGTCAGAGGAAGTATCCACATCTGTTTCTCTCACCGTGGTTCAGAGTCTTGGCCTGAATCATCCCCAAACAGCAGCCATGCCACCGCCTGCTCTGGGGTCGACCTCTTCCCATACCTGGAGAAAATCAAAAATCAGGCAACAGCATGTCGTGACTGCACTCAAAGAACAATTGGGAATTCTCATTCTTGTGAAACCCGTCTCAGCTCTACGCAGGAGGTCACTCAGTCAGCATTTCTGCAAGCAAATTGGGTCCACTGGGGGCTCTACTGGTGTGACCCCATCAGCCATCTCATGAATTTTAACTGTGACAAAAATCAGGCTGTGGACGAGGCAAGTTATCTGCAAACACGCTGTTGTCTTTATCAGTGCTGCTTCTGTAGAGCCCAAACACACACTTATCTGAGACAAAAGCCCGGCAAGGCGAACACAACAAGCTTCTCTGAATCCGTCTTTTGAAGTGCCTCTAAAATCAATGCCTGGCCACTGGAGTGAAGCTGTTTGAGGTGACATGGGCGGCACAGTGTCCCTCTGAGGACAATGAAGATCCAGCCTCTGTGATTACAGACCAGCAGGATTGATGATGCGCCATCAGACAGAAAATCACCCTCTACTTTCTCCAACTGGACCATCAGACCTTCTTCTAATGAAGAATATTGTTATAAAAACGTGTCTTCCAGTATATGAAGGTTGCCATATCATAACTATAATCAGTGATGTAATAGTCAACATATGCTAGGCATCAGTGTAATTTTATTACAAGATCAGAACTTTAGAAAATGTCAACACAAATGCTACATTTTAAAGATTTAATAATAAGGGAATATATGATAATTGATGTATTAGATATTTTAACACTGTGAGAAACAGTGTCTATATTGTGCTGCAGGATGTAGGATCACAATGGAGCCAATAAACTCTTCTATCTGCTGTGACCTTTATATATTAATCCAAATAAAACCAGGCTCTTCTGATGCACCTGAGGATTTATAATCCCAATAATCTCCTGTAATGTATGTACTATTGACCAGTGCAACACAGGCCATGTGTTGAAGGAAGTCAAAGGCTAAACTATCAGAGACTTGAGTGTTGCAGCAGATCTTCCAAAGGTTTTTCTCACGTTGTTTGTAGGTTTGTGCGTCTGAAGACTCTTAAGAAGTCCCGAATTAGTTCGGTAAAGGTCAGTAACTCACCTCTGTCGGGTGATGAGGTTGACATAATGCCTGACAGCAGCGTGGTACTTGGCCAGGTCCTCCGGGGAGGCGTTGTTCCCCGGACTCTCCGGTTTGGGCGGGTAAGCGTCCGCGAAGCTGCTCAAACACACCAGAAGAAAAACGCCGAGCGCTGCGAGCTTCATCCACGATCTCAGCATGATGGCCACCTGGGGAGAAGCAGCACATCATCATCCCTGCATGTTAACAGCATTCTGTTTTAAAGTTAGTTTCAGTTATATAAAGTTGACGCTCAATGTTATAGAAATTCAGAAAAAAAATCGCATGCACGTGCTGATAAAGTACACACCGAAATTAAGACTAGAAATGTCTCAAAAAAATAAAGCAGACAGCACAAAAAAAAGTACTTTTTTTTGAAGAGTTGTCTTGTGATGTAGTCACCCCGGTGGTACCCTGTCTTGTTCCTTCCCTCCTGGTCCACAGGATTATATAGTGAGGGATGGATACCTGATGCGCACCGAGGAACAGTAAACCACACCTCTCCACACACACACACACACGCACGCACGCACACACACACACACACACACACACACACACACGTTGATTTACATTCCTTTTCTGGAGACTTTCCCTGACAATAACCTTAACTACCCATCTACGTCATGACTTGTTTTTTTGTCCACATGAGGAAAACCTGTTGCCTTGAAGGTTCTGATGTTTAACACGTTTAATCAGTGCTGAAGAGAATTCAGCACCACAGACAGAGCCAAGACCCCTGATGTTGTCATTAAATAGCCCCCAATGTGTTTTAATGACTTCAAATTGGCAGCCACAGCACAGCTACACTCCTAAAACCGAATCATCTTGTCTCTGTCTTTCAGGAACCACAACATGCTACCATTCATAAAATCATCCAACTGGTGTCCCCTTGGACTTGAGATCATGGCCCTGCACACACCAATCTGAAAGAGAAAACACATTTTACCTCCCAATGCTGTCTAAAGTCTCTTTCTTGGGGATCACTTATTCAATTGTCAGACATTTGCTCATCATTTCGACACTTATTTGTTTATTCATGTACCCTCAAGGGAGTGCAGTGAATTAGGGGACAGATGCATTACATGCATTATTCACATGAGGATAAAACCTTTACTATGGTCCGGAGGTCAAAGGCTGCATGGATCAATATTGTAGTTAATTGAGAATATCCACAGCATTCTGTAGAGAAAAGACCTTCTAATTAAAAGATTCATTGATGTGCTGATGGATGAAATATCTCTTTTATTAAACCCCTTTAACTTCATCATGTCACAAAAACTTTGTGGCCCGATGACACTTATATGACGCTCACCAGCAGACACAAATACCTTTCAGGTCTCAAGTGCTCAGACTGAGTCATCGGACAAATTTACGACCGTTGCAGGAACTTCAATCTATCTCGGATCTTCATGGTCTGTTGTTCAGTTCCCCCACTATCCTACAGGGAGGGTGTACCTATCTCTATGTAGTGTGTATGTGCAGGTTGAGGGGATCCTTTTTCTAATCTTTTGTTCTTTACACCCATATGAATCATTTAAAGGACGACAGTCCAAATCTGAGTAGTGGACAGGATATGCATTAAGGCTAATAGGCGACATGGATCCAATTGCTTATTAGAGCGAATATTACAACAGGAACAGCAACATAGTGTACACATGTAGCTAAAGTGCACTAAAACTCTTAGCCGTAATCTTTACCACCTTACGATCTAATATTAGATTGTGATCACTCATACACCAGCTCTCACGGCGCCGTGCAGCATAACAGCACACATGTTGTCCTGCTGGGCTCCCCGGGGAAGTCGTGTCCACTCCTGTCTGGTTCTGTTTATAGAGCTGTAAAGACAATGGGTTTTCGTTTGTCTGCCCCTAAGCCCCTGTCAAAAACACACCATGATTTGGGCATAAATCCCAGCTGACAGCCTCCGTCGATCCGCTGCTGTTGACAATAAACAAGCAGTTAAAGTGTATATGACCGTGCCATAAAAGTGGATTGTGGTGTCACGCATTGATTGCTCTCACTATTTCTGAGCAATTATTGTATCATCCTTCAAACTGATATTGATGAACTATTAGTGTGTTGCATTTTTCACATTCATATGATGAGTTGAAGAAAAAAAAAGGATTAGTGATTGAAATGTGAATAAATCTTCCCTCATTCAAGGGAAGTCAAACGGTCTCTCAGGTGTGACCTCCTGTTTCCCTCACCTGAACATTTTGTTAATTCTACTCCTGTAATCAACCTCTTTGCATACGAGCCATAAAAGTCAATGGCAAGAAACAACAACATGCACGGGACAAACTCATTAGCCTGCTCGTGTGTTTGCGGGTAAACAGTTGAAGATAAGAGATAACAGCTAAAGTTTTCACAGGCTAATAAACCCGAGCTAATGCACTCCTCACGGGCAGTTTGGGCTCCTGCAGAGGGGGAAAGTGTTTAGTAGGACCAGTAGGAGGTTGCTGATTTCCTAAAAACTTTATCTTATTCAGTTTTGCCAACTTTGCTGCTGGTGCTAATGGCATCTGAGGCTTTGTTGGTAAGAAATGTACTTTTTATATAACTCCTTTAGTGCTAAAATAACCTTGAGGAAATCAGTGCGTTTCAAATCTACTGTAGTAGACTTCCTCGCCTGCGCTGCCTAAAAGCCCAGATAGTAAAACACCTTTCATTTCCACTGCCTAATCCAAACACAGAAGGAAGATTACACAGACATGCACGAAAGACCATTCTGGTGTGAGGGCCATCTCCCAGGAGAATGTCTGATTCCTTCCTGCCATATAGACAGAAAGGGGGAAATGATTATGCGTTTTTTTAGGCCTTATCTCTACAGTGGGGGAGCCACTAATATGAACAGAGTGCTTTTCAGGCAACCAGGTCCGTTTGCACAGCTCATTGCAACACAGCAGGCAAACTGGGGATTGATGGCTGCCCACGACCACGCTGATAATTCATGACCATATAGGGCTCTAAATGGGGCCTTCGGGTGTCAGTCAGAAGCGATGTAGAATGACTGCTGGGCAAACAATGACATATTTCCCCTGAGCTTCTGTGATAACATTAATTTGATGCCTGACTGGCATTAACGTACGCAGATCAGCTTCCCCGAAACAGCAGGCATATCAGTCCTAACGAAAATGTCAGGGCTTGTCAGTTGTCTGTGTTTTTTTTCCAAAACAGCAATGTCTCATGTGATTCTCCGGTCCCAAGACGACCGCCTGAGGCTACTTTGCCAGCTATTCTTTCGAACCATTTGTCTCTTCTCCAACGCAAAGCTGACCAATTATAGCAATACCCCTCGTCCTGATGTTTGTTACGAGCAAGCCGGCAGCTTCTGGTGACTAATGGATGACACAGGTTACAGGTGGTAAGAGGGTTGACGAAACTAAAGTAATGCATTTCTCCAAAGGTGGAAAGAAGCCTGAGAACACTGGATATTATTACTGCTCAGAAAAAGATATAAGAAGTTCAGTTATAAATGTCTGCAACATTCGGCTTGATCACTTCCTTTCTTTTAAATCTCAGGTTTGAAAAAGACAAGATTGCAGTGAGGCTTTTATTTTGAAGCCAGTAGTCTCTGCTGTATTTATCATAGTGATCTGTTGTACATGCATGTTCCAGACAAACAGATATGCCATATACCTACAGGATGACGTCATGCTAGATAAGACTCAGTGTATTCATGCGTGTCAGTGGGCTGCAGGCTGAGGAGACTTTAGGTCACATGGTTGTTGACTCAGGATCTTTTCCCGATGGATCAGTCACACAAAACATGAAACTGCTTTTTTATCTCTAATTCCTGCGGAAGTCTAAATGAAGACCAGGTCCTATGTCAGGACATTTGTCTACCAGGATCAATTCCCAATGTAATTACAGCGGTCTGGCAACATGTAACTACCCTGGTTGGTCATCAATAACCACTGAATCCATCGCTGTAACTGTAATGTTCACCGAGCTTTTATCTTACATACAACCAATTGTTTTTCTTGATCAGTGGAAGAAAGCTAGTATGAGTGTGATCTCTGGTAAGAGTTTGTTTTCAGCCAGCAGCGAACACCCAGTTTAGACATCCATCACCTTGACTCTCTGGCTTAGAGGTGCGTGCGAGTGGTCGTATATCAAGAGTGCCTTTAAAAAAACATGGAGGCCTGGAGGGTCGGTGAAGGGGAACGGCTGGCGTTCAAGTGATGAACACTTGGAGAAAGAAAGAATACCTCAAGATAAGAGTTATGAATGTTTCAGTAAGTTTCAAATAACATGGCTATAAACAGATTTCTTCTTTACAGTGTTTTGTTGGACTTCGCTCATTTTATCTGTAATTTAAGGCCATTCAAACACTCGACCAGCATCAGATTAACACTTCATAATCTGTCCCCTTCATCATCACAGCCTTCTTCATCCTCACCTAACCTGCTGCCCACCTGTATGCCCCTTTACTAGTGAGATGAATGACACTAATGAGCTCACGGGGGCTCCAGGTTGTTCTGCTGCAATAAAGCAGTCGGCCTGCCTGAGAAATTACTCTCATTTGTCAAAGTCGTACGAGCGACCGCCTGATTGGATGAAAGCTCCACAGGATTTCTGCAGCTATGTAAAGCGGGTTCTCTGTGGACGTGAGACGTAAACACACACAAGTCATGACTAATCAAAAACTGTACAAAGATGTTTTAATTCTTTTGGGGGCAGCGTTAGTAGCTGTGTACACAAAACGTCAAGATGTTGCCACTGAAGTTTCCCTTCAGAGCTTCGTCATGTAAGAGCATCATTTCAAACAGAAATACACTTAAAATCAAACTACCTCTCCAACATAAAAAGTCGGCTTAATCAGGAAATGTCACACTAAAACAAAGTTATAAATATACAGTATTAACAAAAGCAACCGCACTTTCTGACCAAGCCCATGTATCCAATATGAGAATGTAATGCTCCTTCATTCATGTCGCATTCTCGATTCAAAACAAAGAAAAGAAACAAACGTTTACATTTAATTGAGACACGTTTATAACACTGCTTCTTTCTCCAACAACGTCTCCACCATCTTGGGTAGGAAAGCATCCAGGAAGTGGAAGAAGTCCTGAAAGACTCCCGCCTTGTCACCGCATGGCTCCAACTTCAGCACAGCCTTGGTGCTTTCTGTCCCGCCGATCATCTGGGGCTGCACCTTGAACTCCAGTGGGTCCTTAAGCTCCTGTTCTTTTTCGATGATGTGAGCCGTGACCTGGGACTCGAGCGCCACGCAGCTTCCCTCTGGCCTCGAGTCCGTCTCTTTGATCAGCTCCCTTCTCACTCTCCTCCTGCCAGCCCACACCGGGTGCTTCTGCACGTAGATCCAGTGAGGGAGGTCAGGCTTCATCTGTCTTGCCATTCTTGGCCTTTTGCCTTGAGGAGACAGAGAGGCGTCGCTGCCAGTGGACAACGACCTCTTGGCACCGACCACAGCTGCACCCAGAGGGCTGGTTTCATTGTCTGAGTCAACGCTCTCATTCCATGATGTGTTGAGGGAAGTTTCCATGTCCCCAGCTTCATCTACGGTTGGATCATTGCCAAAGACGGCATCTTTGGAGGCAGCAAGGTGACACCTGAGAACACTTTGGAATACTTCCTGCACAGCCGAGCAAACCTTCTGAAACCACAACACCCGGAAATCATCTCCCGCCTTGTGCAGCTGATTGCGCAGCGTTTCTGGCAGCAAGGCTGATTTGAAGGGAATGCTGATGGTCGGCTGCTCTGTCTTGGTGTGTGGGGTCTCCCCGTGGGGGGTGAATAAGCGCACCAGCCCCCATGACTTCCCTTTCGTGGACTTGCGCTGGTACTGGAGGCTGCGGCAATACTTCTCAGCCTCCTGGCACTCCATCTGGAAGCATCGCTGGGAGCGTTCATTCAGGTTTCCTGCTACGTTGTGGGAAAGCTCAAAGGGGTCCAAAAGATTCAGGGGGCCCAGTTTGGGCCCAGTGTGATGAGGCTTGGTGGGCGGGTCCTCTTGTAAGGCCTCCCCCCCTTTATTCTTACAGAGGAAGTCTGTGATTGGGAGTGCACGACCCTCCCTCAGCGATATGACACTACCTGCAAAATCAAACTTTGCGTAGAAGGAGAAGAAACCGGCCAGCAGGGTGCCTGCAGAGAGACGACATACATGCACGATCAAAAAGCTATCTGGGGTCTGAGGGGGGGATGTGGGCATCACATGCGAGAGGTTCAATTATGTCACACGTAGAATTAACCGTGTATAAATACTGATGTTTGGCTGACTTACACAGATCCTCTGTATTCCTGCTGGGGGGCACAGCGATGGGCTGACTGGGGAAAGTGCAGTTCCAACCCTCGATCACGCACTCTTCCTCCTCACCTGCAACACGGCCAAACAACGATTGTGAAACAGATCAACAGATACACGTCTACCAGTTTTAAATGCCTGACATTTCATAAAGGCTCCATTGTCTACGTGTCTGTGATGGAGGGAGGGGGGGGGGGGTCTCACAGCTCTGCAAAGAGATAAGATGTGTCAATTTTAAATATTGAAAAAATATGTATATGTTGCAGTCAAAGTGTCTTCAATATAATCCAAAAATGGTTTGGTCCTGTTCTGTGAGATACTCAAGACTGCCAGTTCCTGGTCATGCACGCTTAAAAAAGGTTAATTATTTACTAGTAGAGTTCTGGAGCAGGCAGAGCATTGGATCACCTACAATGAACAGCTCGCTGATGACAGCCGATATAACCATCCTATCACAGCACTATAATCAACAACACCCAGGCTAACTGAACTAATCCAGAAACTGTATTAATTTAAGGAGTGTAGTAATTGGATTAGATTATTCTGGGATTTTAGTAAAATTGTCAGTATTCCAACCTCCCTATAAATAAACACAAAATGTAAAAGCCCTCCGAGAAGAAAACTCCCTCAGTGCATCTTTCCTTACAATTATACATCAACTGCAGGATATTTTTTGCTGCATCATCTTCTTTGTCCGTGAAGGCTGCAGAGCCGATGTGACAGTGCAGGGTAGCAGGCAGATTGTCCAGTAATGTGAAGCGACACATGGAGTGTAGGAGCGATGTTGCACTTACAGGCCATGTCTTTGAGCTGGTCCACTGTGAGGAGGACAGGCGGCTCGCAGTTTTGCAGGAAGAACATGATGAGCAGTGACAGAGCGTAGTTGTTGAGCAGGGGCCCGGCACCGCTGGGATTACCTACATGTTACAAGGAATATAATAACAGAACGTTTGTTTGACCGTCCATAACTATCACTAGTCATGCAAGTTGGCTACACAGGCTGTGGCCCAAACATGATGGACTGATGGACAGTTTGACACAGACTAATTGTTACAAGATGACTCTAGACTTGAATGAAAGAAACATTATTTTGAAGTCTTTCTATGGATTCTTTGTTTTTGGCACCTGGCAACACCTAAAAAATTACAAGTTTGGATAACGACACCACCCTTTTGTCACTGATCCCATAATGCACTGCAGCACAAGCGGGCTCCCTGAGGGCTGCACTGGCAGAGTCGTGACAAGGGCTCATCGAAGGGAATAAAGAATATATGAGGTGCATCCTGAGACATAACCTGGAATATCACAGCACTTCAGGAGCAGTAATTGTGCTGTTTGTATTTATTTACCAAAGCGTCTATAGAAAGCAATTGTGCCCCAACATGATCAACAGGAACAAGTGGAACTCTACTGACATCTGTTGACCAAAAGAGGGTATTAATTTAAATGCACATCAAATCACATGAATGTTACTCTTACATAAATTAAAAACAGTGTTTGTTAACGTTATATTCTCAGTAAAAATGTGTCAGTTATTTAAACCTCACCAGCCAGTTGTTTCTGCTTGGCCCAGTAACGGATGTTGTACACCAGAGGCCTCAGTCTCTCGTCCATCCCCGAACACATCTGGAGGAAGCGGGTGTTTCTGACCGCGAGTCTGGTGATGTAAACAGATCCAGGTGAAAATCATACAGTGATTTTGCTCATTGGAGAAGATAAAAACAACTCCAATGCTGCAAAGTATGAAGGAAATCCTAAATGCTGGCAAATGACCTGTTGTTGATGGTGATGTCCCCCTGCAGGTTAAGCTCGCGGTGATGGAACTTGACTACAGGGAGACGAGCACTGCTGACCACATTGACCTTGTGCACACTAGGGACGCAGCGTCTCAGGATTGCTGCCACAAGGTCCAGAACCTCGGCGGGAGAGGCAGTGGACAAGTCAATATCAGAGAGGATGGAGTCCTCCGAGCGGCCATCGTCGGACATGCCCTCACCTGCCTGAATACAGAAAGAAGTCAAAAAAGAATCATACAAGTGTGACTACACACAGTTCTGTCTGTATTGAGGGTGACGTGACAGTC
>CAAKHC010004183.1:0-12845 GCA_901007825.1 Macroramphosus scolopax | reverse complement strand
TCGGTTCTGGAGGAACGTCCAGCAGCAGCTCTGCAGGCCGGTCAGAGAAGAGACACTGGCGGCCAAACTCACCGCGGAGCTTCGTGTAAACATAAACGATCTCCATCCCGGCGTCGGTCACCGGAAATCGCCCGAAACGCTTCGAACAGACTCAAGAGACCAGGAAAACTTTACTTGCCGAAATCTGACCGGCAGGAATGGCTGTGCAGATGACCGTTTCCAGGCAACACTGAATAGGCGGAAGTGTACCGTATCTTGGCAACGGGATTGGGCAAAAAAGTTCAACCAGTTTAACGTTACATTTCGGTTAGCTGCTGTTAACATGTTAGCAGTTGTTGCTAACAATGGAAACTTCTAGCTGGATATTAGCAAAAAGTACAGAATCGCCTAACGTCTAACTAGCATTAGTATGAAAGTCACGTGTATGTGTTAGACAATTGATTGAATTGTTTTGTTTGCCTCACGTTACGACAGTAATTCTTGTAATACGGCCGAGCCAATGCTATGATTTTGACGTAATAAGTAAAAAACCTGTTGGAGGCTTGTCCGTAAGGAGCCAGTTTATAGCTTTGTTATAGCTACACCTGCTACACCTGCACCATGCCTGTGTACCTGTAGTCAATCTCTAAATGTGTACATGGCTTCAGCTCACGTACACACACATACGATTCACAACCCGCTCCACCTCCACTTCTATTTATATTATACATAAATAGGTATTTATAGTATGCATTCAAATATATATTTGTTATTATGTATAGTAATGTAATACTAATAATTATAATAAATGTGTGATCAGCTGATCGTCTCCACGTTCTCAAACGTCTTCACTCACGTTTTGAACATACACGCTTGATTTCAGTGAAAAATATTTCAAATATAAAAATTCTAAATGTACATTAAGTGTCATTAAATTAAATTAACATTAATTTAAATCACATTATTGACCTGAACTTTCATTTGTGTGTGTAGTGTGTTACTCTGACTGAACATGCAGAAAGGTCAACAAAGAAACTCTGGTATTATCACTTTATTATTTTGTTATGTAAGTAGCAAAGCATTGAAACAATAATCCAATGTATTATAATATTTAATCCAGTAAATTGATACTCTATTTAACACAGTGTATTTATAATATTAAACAGTATATTTATATAGAGATATTTATAACATCTCCTTCCAGACTACTGTATGAAGGTCAGGCGATAGAATGAGAGAGTTTGTAAAACCAGTCTGGATGTTAAAGTTAGTGAACATGAATCACTGAACATGTGGAGGAAGACAAGTAACCACCAGACTAATCAGCTTCAAACATTATATACAGATATAGAAATAATGAACATGCCTATGTCATCGTCCTGAGACAGTGAGACAGTGAATGAGACTGACAGTGAGAGAGAGAATGAGATGGACAGTGAGACTGTCCACACACCCTGTAAAACATTTGTACCAGGAGGTAGTCTACACAACATACTTTTATTGTGAAGTCTTCCGGTCTGCTGCCTGATTGTTTCCGCTCAGGCCGACATCCAACCTACAGCTTCCCGTCCGGTCACGGAGTGTTTGCACTGTTTTCGTTCACAAACATGTTGACAATCGACACGTTGCGTCTTTTTGTCGACCAGCGACTGACGTCTGCGACAGACGATATTTTTCGTCTTTTCGCCAGAACGATCTCCGAATACGAGGACGAAGTGTCCCAGGCGAAACGGGAGATCGACCGGCAGAGAAGACTGCTTGAGGCGGCGGGACGACCGGGAGACACACTGGGAGAAGCACCGGGAGACACAGTGGGAAACACACCGGCCGGTCAGTGGAAAGAAACGTTGCTCTGCTGTTCGGGTCTAATTAAAAAAATGGCTGCTGAGTGTGTGACGTATCGGCTGCTGTTTCCCGCCAGATGTCGCTGCTGGTCCTCCGAAGAATTTACTGTTTCTGAAGTTACAAAGAGTTTGGTTATATATCTACTTATATATATACAGATGTTCAAGTTTCTGTAGCCACGTTTTTTATAATTGTGAATTTGTACATATAGTCTAAATATCAGCTCTTCTCCAGGTGTTCTGCAAAATTCCAACACAGAGGAGAAACAGGTGAGGGGGCGGAGCCCCCATTTGCACATTAAACAGGAAGAGGGAGGAGCTCCAGGGACCGAGGACACTGGCAATAGGTTAACACTCTTTTCTTATTGGCTGAGAGACAAACCGGATGGAGACCTGACAGTGTTGTCCAAGCAGATCCAGTCCTGCAGTGAGGGGGCGAGGCCTAGCTCCAATCAGGAACTACTCAGTGTGAAACAGGAAGTGGAGGATGCTCACATGATGCCGGACGGCGCAGTCAGAGTGGAGATCAGCTGCCAGCAGGAACCTTGGAGAACACAAAACTTTATATCAGCTAATTCTCTTCAAACGTCTCTGAAACCAGCAGGTCAGTCACATCGTTAACTTCTCGAACTGAACTCACAAAGTGAAACCCTCTAACTGTCTGTGACAGTTGAATCAATATATAGATCAATAGATGACCGACTGTCCGTCTGTGCGTAGGTATGATATTACAACAGTAGTACGACTATGCAGGTTCTATGCCCAGCTGATCAGTAGATGATGGTGAAACACTCAGCGGACCGACACGACCACAAGACGTGAAAACAGCAGAAATCAAAGACATATAGGACAAAATGAATTAATCTGATAGCTGATTGGTTTCTGATTGCTGATCGGTTTCTGGTAGCTGATCAGGCTCTGATGGCTGATTTATTTTTTTATAGTGTAAATCTGTTAATCAGCTCTTCTTCTCCTCCAGGTGTTGGGCAGATTTTCACCACAAAAGAAGAACAGCAGGTGAGGGGGCGTGGCCTCAGTCTTGAGAACCTGCACATTATACATGAAGAGGGCGGGACTTCAGGGCCTGCAGAGAATGACAGCAATCTCACATCAGATTCTGATTGGCAGATGACAAGCAAAAACAACGAGGGGGGTTGTTCATTGTATGAGATGCAGTCTCACGAAGAGCAGGACCTTCTGCCCGCCCCCTCAGAATCTGAAGGGACCTGCAGACCTACTAACCCCTACAACGGGGACTTCTTCCAATCGGAGTCGTCGACTGATGACAGTGAAGACATGGAAGGAGCTGAAGACCAGTGGACGGCTGCTCGACCCAAACCAGATCTACTGGGGTCACTAGGGTCCCTGAGGTCTCTGGGAACTGGGCCCCCTATAGACCGGAAGCTGCTGGTCTGCCACAGCTGTGGCAGAGGATTTAGCTCTAAACGGACTCTGACGAAACACATCAGAAGAAATATGACTCAGAACCAGGACCAGATGTCTTGCAGCCGCCACAGACAGAGGGCCCCCTTTGAGAGTGTTGCCAAATCCTACTTCTGCAGGATCTGTGGTGGCTCCTTCTACACGCAAGGCATTCTAGTCCGGCATGCCGAAAACCACTGCAAGGAGCCCGAGAGCCGCTGCGGAGCCTGCGGGGACCACCTCGACTCCACAGAAACATTGAAAGACCACCTGCGTTCCCACAAGGAACAGGGCTGCACCTGCGATGTCTGCGGGAAGAAGTGCGGCTCCATCAAGAGGATGGAGATCCATAAGCGAGTCCACACTGGAGAGAAACCGTACCGCTGTGGTTTCTGTAGTCGAGACTTCAGCAGGAAGGAGAGTCTGGACCGACACCTGAAGGTCCACAGCGGGGACAGACCACATCGCTGCCATCTCTGCCGGAGGACCTTCACTCGGAGGGATTACCTGGTCCAGCACCTGAAGACTCTACACTATGAGAGACTCGGTCCATCTGGAGAGGCGGAGGAGAAGCAGTACATCAATGTAACGCTGTAACGACATGCCATCTTCACTAATCCTGGTCCAAACTGTTCCGTCACTCTTTGTTAAGACCAGTATTTAGGACGACTTTACTTCAGCCTCACCAACAAAACCCAAGCCAAGTCTTAACTATGCCAAGTCCCAGCAACGCATGTTAGCGAACTGTGTGATGCTAGGATACACTGTAAACAATCTGTGATGCTAATTAGATAATTGTTAATGAAAGAAGAGAAGAAGAAAAACAGATTCCTCCAAGCGCAAAGTAGTCAACTGTGATTATGAAGATGACGTCGACTCTGAGACACAAGATGCTGTAAATGATCTTCGAAACTTCTTTCAGACAACAACGTAAGAAAAAACTGCAACGACTTCCTGCAGCCCCTCCTCTAAAAACATGACATCACTGCATCATATCCCAAAGTCATTATGTTGTTTGTTTACTTAAATATTTTTAGTGGTTAGTATCATAATGAAAACAGGAAGTAAAGTATAATTCAACCATCAAATTTGTGCAGATTAACTTTATCTACAGTCAAGCTAAAGTAAGGCTAATGTTTCCTCCAGCTAATATACTGACATGTCCGACAGGCGCAAAGCTGCTGAGCCGGCGGCGCTCTGATCTGACTTTTAGTTTTTCCTGTTTCACGCTGTGTTCCATAATAAATCTGAAGTCTGTGAGTTACTACTTTGCACTGGGCTGGCTCATGTTTAATAAGGATTTACATCCTCCACCCATCGATGTGTTTGATCTCACTTGTATCCTCCTCGGCCCATCCCCGTGGAGTCAAACATGGTTCTATTCTCAGGCCAGTCTCATTTCTCTTTGAATGGTGGGCAGCTTGTTGTTTAAAAAGAACACACAAAGTGGTGGACATCAGCCTCCATTCAAGGGCGCCATTTGCTTTTGATTAATCTCCTAATCATTCTCTTACAAATATTTATATGACCTCCCTCTGACATCTGCTGCTTCATTCTTTGAATGAATGTTTCATATTTACAAATATATTTAACTTTATTACTAGTCAGTATCATTAGTCTACACAAACATGTTTTTAATTTTTTTTCCATTTGGTATGCTTTATAAATCCCTCAGGGGAAATTGGTCTCTGCACTTTCACCCGTAGGTGAACATGCAAACTCGCGCCCGGGAGCAGTGGGGGGTTCGCAACCTGCTCAACGGAACTTCAGCTAGGAATCTCCTCAGAGGGAAAAGCGCTGTAGCTTCACCAACTCCGCCCACATCTTTTCCCTGCTGGTCCTGGGTATCGAACCGGCGGTCATCATCTTCTCCCTGTCGTTTTTTTTCACCATTTCAATTATTAATTAAATAAATGGTGAAATGAGCGAAACCATTCTACAGTGTTTGTTTCACTCTCTGAATTTATTAATGAAGGTAGAAAAGAGTCTCAGAGTATGTTGTCTCCTTGATGGAGTTGAACGGGAGTATACAGTAATTAATTTGTTATTCTTTCTGCAGCTTCAATGACTGAATGAAAGAATAAAACACACTTTGACTTCTTAAATGTTTTATTTTCCCACTAGAACATACGTTGTTTGTTTTTGTGTGATCCGCTCAAGTCTTGAGGTTGCAAGGTGACTCAATACCACAAAGTCTATATCATCACTATATGATTTCAACGGTGACGTTCAATCAGAGAGGAAGAGGAGGGTATATCACCCAAGTAGACGCCATATTGGCGTTGATATTTCTAAAACCATTCCGGAGAGTCACTCTTATATTTCAGGGTTCACTATCTAGGAGGAAAAGAAAATATTGTCCCCATTTATTTACAATCTGCACAGTGTATATGTGTTTGTGTGTACCGACGTTCATTATATGAACTGAATTGATGTCTTGAAGAACTGACAAAGTCACGTTTGTCAACCATAGCTTGGCAAAAATAAAGTACAGAATAGTATGAACTATACTATGTAGTATACTATAAATAGTGGTATGTATACTGTACATCTATAATTCCCTTGAGGGATTAATAAAGTATTGTAAAAAAAAAAAATTAGATATAGTATTTTTTGAAGCACATATATAAGTATATATATACAGTATATGTATTATATACTTATATACTGACTATTGCAGTAGTCAGTCCTCAATATAATATTTATTGAAATATGAACAAAGAGTTGTACTTGTACTTGTCACTGATCTGCAGAATGTTACACTTAACACAACGTTGATGACGAGCTTGTGTTTCAAGCGTCGAACAGCGTTTCCAATCTCATCACATTCTGTAATCACATAAACAATCAACCCTTCAATATAAAAACAGGTTGTTGATTTAAACGTTTTAGTGCGATTTCTCCTCCCTCTATCCCACCCTCTGTCTATCATCACTCCTACATCAATCCTAAATCCATCCTCCGTCCCTCCTCCATCCCTTCACCATCCCTCCATCCATCACTTGTTAGTGGTGTGAGAGAGAGACACACACCCTCCTCTTCCTCTCTGATTGAACATCACCGAAGAAATATACATATATACAGTATACATATACAAGTATATATTTATATATACTTGTATATATATTTATGAATATATTTATATTTATTTAAATATTTATATATATATGTTTTATATTGACATATATATACTTTATATGATTTAGATTAGATTAGATTTGAAAACTTTTATTCGTCCCACGACAGGGAAATTTATAGCATTACAGCAGCGAAATGGATAGTGCACACATTAAAGAGTATTTATGAAAAAATATATCAACAAATGAATAAGTACACATGTCAAGATGAATTAGTATTGCAGTAAACATTAAGAGCAGTGGCTTATCCATGTCTGGATAAGTCAGATATTGAACAATGAGTCCTTGAGTGTTTACTGGGAACAGTGTTGGTTATATGGTGTAAAATCTCAAAGGGACAAGTTCAACACAGACTATCCTCTTGTGTTGATAGTCAATTTAATTGTATTTTATCATATTAGATGATATTATTCTGGAGAAATGTCAAAACGTTGTTGACCAACAACTTCCGAGCTTCCATCTTCCCTCCAGCAGGCTGTGGATTGGCAGCAGCTCTTATATATTTTCTCTCCTCCCATTGGTCCATCCTTACATCAGTCAGACGTTTCGGCCAATGATTGGTCGGAAGACCGGCAGTTGATGTCTGTTGCGCTCCTCCTCGTACAGTGTCACCGAGCGGGACTGGGATAGAAGCTGGCTGAAACATAAGTTTTAAAAACACCATCTTATTGATTGAAGCATTTCCCACAGCGGTCCCCACGCTGACAGGAGTATCAAACTCTCCGTTACACCAAGAGAACATATATTACCCCCTGATCCCAGAGTACCACCGCCTCGGAGCTCCACGGGGCCCGGCGAGGCGAAGCGGGAGCAGATGGAGCCTGCACCGGCGAAGTCGAAGCCGCAGGGCCGGCTGTTGGTGTCCACGCAGCTTGATGCTAAAGACGAGCTGGAGGAGGTAAGCTGATCCTGTTTACCGACCCTAGTTACACATCTAAGCCGGGGTCAGGCCAGCTGGGGGGATTTACATATAGGCAAGGTTGCCGGCAGTTTGAGAAAAGTTTGGTTAGAAACAGCCAGCGGATACAAAGAGAACCATTTTATCCAGCTACATCGGGGCTAGCAGGCTAGTTAGCATGGCTAGTAGGTGGCTAGCGTTGGAGCATAGCCTCGCTTAGCCGTATGTAACAGTGCTGGTTAAGAGGCGCAGTGTCAGACAGGTGTGTGTGTAGGGTCGGGGATGGGGGGTATTCGGTGCTTCCAGAGACCTTATATGCGTCGTACAGGCACTAGGCCAACGGACAGCTCGGCTAGCCTGCTAATCCTACGTAAACATATGGATGAGACCGAGTGGATGGAAGCTCATGGGTAGTGGGTTCCACTTGTCATAAGAGCATGATGTTGACAGTTGGATGTGTGGTGTTTCTGTGTGTGTGTCAATGCGTGTGTCACTGCGTTTGTGTCTCTAATGCGTGTATGTGTGTGTCACTGTTTCTGTGTGTGTGTGTGTGTGTGTCCTCCAGAGACTAGAGCGCTGTGTGACCGTCGTTCAGGCGTTGACCAGCGGGTTATCGGAGAGAGAAGCCAACGACGTGCTCACTGCCAACGTAAGAATGTGTTTCAGACATCAGTTGTTTCTGTGTGTTTTGATGGAAGTGTTTGTTCCTTCAGGCGAACCTGAAGGTCATGGGACCTCTACATTAATTACCTTCTACTGTTATTAAAAACATTTTATGTTGATATCAAGTTTGACTGTTTGACAAAAATATATAGACTAATATTATTTAAATTAACTGACGCACATGATTCTGTGACATCACATCATCAAACTGTGCAGCTCGATGGTTCATCTGCACAAACTGAAGCTGGTCATTGATGCTGTGACTGACGAGCCAGTTTGTTTCGTCTAAAACAACCTGCCACCGCTTCTCAGTCGTCCCTCTGTAACCATGGCAACCAACAGCTGTGTTTTCTGTCTCACTTCCTGTCTCTGCAGGTGTGTAAAGGTCAGCAACAACATGAGGAGATGTGTCTGGGTCTGTTTACTCTAGTCCTCACAGAACCGGCCCAGGCCCAGAGGGTGAGCACTGCGCCCTGTTTCATGTCTGATGTCACCATCACGTCACCGTGACATCAATCTTTATGTGTGGTGATCAGTGTTACAGAGACCTGACGCTGGTCAACAGAGACGGGATGAACGTGTTGTTGGTGAAGATCAACCAGATTCTGATGGAAAAGTTCCTCAAGCTGCAGGACGTCCCCAGAACCCAGGTAAATACGCACGCACTCACACACACTGACACACACACAGACACACACAGACACACACACTGACACACACTCAGACTGACACTCACACACACTCAGACTGACACTCACACACACTGACACTTACACACACATACTGACACTTACACAGACACACAGACTCACTCACAATACTTCCATTTGTATTTGTACAAAATTTCCATGAATGAATTAGAAAGCCTTTATTCGTCTCACAACGGAGAAATTTACAGAATCGTACCTCATTGGTTAAACTGCTGATGTGTGTGTTGTGTAGCTCGTTTGGCTGGTAAGGGAGCTGGTGAAGACCGGAGTGATGGGAGCTGACGGTGTTGTCATGACGCTTCTGAAACAGATTGCAGGTCAGACGATCTCAGATGTCATACTCTGATTGATTGTTTAGGCCATCAGCAGTACACACAGGCGTAAAAGTACAATAACAATAATTTGATGTCTGAGATCAAACGATGCACTTGTGTTAAAAATCACATAAATTTGCTGGGCTTTCCATTTACAAGTACACACACAGACGTACAAGTACACACCAGACATCAGCCCTTGCTCCTCTTCCTGTGGGTGTGTGTTTGCAGGTGGAGATGTCTCCACGAAGAATCTTTGGCTGGCGGAGAGCGTCCTGGAAATCCTGCTGGAGCAGAAGTAAGATCTCCCGTCCGAACAGCAATTTTGCATTTCGGTTAGAAGAAAGAAACTTTGAACTTCTATAATCTGCCAGGCTCAAATATACCGAAATCCCAATGTTCTAGCATGGGAAAAATAGATTGATTTAAAATTGATTGAAATAAACTTAAATTCTCCTGTAGTAATCAGTTTGGATAATCTCAGGGCCATCTGTACCTCAATCCAGAATGAAGGGGCAGTTGTGTTCTCACTATTGAGACCAAAATCAGAAGAACATTGTGCATGCCATATTCACCTACACATGGATGTACAGAGATCCGAAGGAACCAGCCAGTGGAGAGATTTATATTAAAAAAAAAAAAACATTGCAAGAGTCAGATGGATGTCAACTGAGCTGCAGCGTTCAGTGTCCAGTGGTGTGAAAGATTCCAGCAGCTAGTAATAAGATGTGAAGCACAATGGTACCCAGTGTCTAACCTCTTCAGTCACTGGCCAGGTGCATTCATAAACAGAAGATCATCATAATCCAATGGAGGTAATAAGGTGCTTCCTAGCCGGGGAGGGAGAAACGGGTTTTCATCCAAAAAGGAATTAAGCTGAAGTTTCACCTTTTGAAACAAGGTTTAAAATGTGTGATTTAAATGACAACTCATGATCAATAATTATACCGAAATACGTGTTATGACCATTTCAGTTTCAACCCCTTGAGCCGTTGAGATCTTAGGAAGGTTAGATGGTAAACCTTTGCCTTTTAAAAAAGCATTCATTTGGATTTGTCTGCTTGTAACACAACTGAATGTTGACTGAATAAAATCAAAGGCCGACTGGAAGAATTTAAGGGTTTGTGCTACTCGAGAGGATAAGCGATATATAACTTGTTGATCATACAGATTTATCATACAGATAATATACATATGTGAAGACAGCAGTGGTCCTAGCATGGAACCCTGGGGTACACCTTTTGATACAGAGAGGAAGAAATGTAGACCTGGACACATTGCGTTTTAACTCGTTAGGCTGAACTGGATGTAAAGACTCAAGTAACGAACCTGAAGAAACAAAATGTTCATTAAAGGGGTTAAGAAGTACATGAGTATTTTCCAATGCTGCCTGGAAACTCATTTGTGGTTACATTCCCAAACATCTAATTCCCAATATTAGGGTTATGACTGCTCGGTTGGTGTCCCTGGCGGGCTATCGGTGTAATCGCAGCAGAGCCAGTTCAAGTCCAGCTGGGAGTTATGTCATCCGAACAGTCTTCAATGTGAACCTGTAGCCCATTAAAGGACAGAGCTGGTACAATATAGAGCTGGTACACGTTGTTTACTGTCTGTAGGGACTGGGTGTTGAAGAGTGGAATGCTGATTGCGATGTCGGTCTACACCTACCTCCGATTGATCGTCGACCACGGGGCACCAAATCTGTTGACTCTGCGCCAGAAAGAGGTTGACTTCTGCATCAGCATGCTTCGGGAGAAGGTAAGGAGGCAAGGAAGGAAGAAAGCAGCGAGTATGATGTATTCATCCCCCTTGTTGTGACTGATTCTGTCTGTCCATCTCTGCAGTTCATTGATTGTCAGATCATCGGAAGAGATCTGGTCCGTTTGCTGCAGAATGTTGCTCGGATCCCAGAGATGGAGCTGGTGTGGAGAGACCTCCTGCAGAACCCGCAAGTCCTCAGTCCTCAGTTCACTGGTAAGACTACATTACCCACAACCATCCACTGGTAGGACTACACTACCCACAACCCTCAGTTCACTGGTAAGACTACACTACCCACAACCCTCAGTTCAATGGTAAGACTTGTGTGTGTGCGTGTATGTGTATGTTTATGTGTGCGTGTATGTGTGCGTGTGCGCGCCTGCGTGTATGTCAGGGGTTCTCCAGCTGCTGACCGCTCGGACTTCCAGAAAGTTCCTGGCCTGCCGCCTGACTCCTGACATGGAGACCAAGCTGCTGTTTATGACCTCCAGGGTAATACCGATGTTCACTTCCTGTGATCACAGATTTTATTGGCTTATGACAGTCGTTGGGCTGTTGATGATTTTTGTTTGATTCCATTGTGATGTGAGTAAACTGTGGCATCACCGTTCATCACCTGTGCTCAGGTGCGTTTCGGGCAGCAGAAGCGCTATCAGGACTGGTTCCAGAGACAGTACCTGTCCACAGCAGAGAGTCAGTCTCTGCGCTGCGATCTGATTCGCTACATCTGTGGTGTAGTCCATCCGTCCAATGAAGTGTTGAGCTCAGACATCCTGCCACGCTGGGCCATCATTGGCTGGCTGCTCACCACCTGCACGGTAAGGGGGTGGGGCTTTGATAAGAAGTCTGAAGGTCATTGTCTATTAAAATCAATAACCAGTCCATCAAACTTTTTATGTTTCTCCAGTCAAACGTTGCCGCCTCAAATGCCAAGCTGGCTCTCTTCTACGATTGGCTATTCTTCAACCCTGAGAAAGACAGCATCATGAACATAGGTGACACACGCTTGAACAGCTGGAGATGTGTATATATGTTTGTACATATATACCAATGTATACATATATATATATATATACATACATATACATACATATATATGTGTGTATATATATGCATATATATACACATATATATGTATAATAATAATGTTCTGGCTGATCGGTGGGTGTATGTAGAGATACACTAACAGTAACAAGTCTGATTGTTGTGTGACTCAGAACCTGCAATCCTGGTGATGCATCACTCCATGAAGCCTCATCCTGCCATCACAGCCACGCTGCTGGACTTTATGTGCCGGGTAACACACACACACACACACACACAGCTCCAACCAATTTGACTGGCTCACTCTGTCTGACAGTTTAATAATGAGACAGATTCGTTCCATTCCTTTCCTCCATGTTTCCTTCTCTCCTCAGATCATCCCTCACTTCTTCCCTCCGTTGGAGTCACAGGTTCGTCAGGGCGTCTTCAACTCACTCACCTTCATCATGGAGAAGAGAGTGCTTGCGTAAGAAACACACACTGTTGTTGGTCAACAGCATATTGATTATCGACTGATTGACTGATTGACTGATTGACTAATTGATTTTTGTGTTTCAGTCACCTTGCTCCGTTGTTTGATAATCCAAAATTGGACAGAGAGCTTAGATCGATGCTAAGAGAGAGATTTCCAGAGTTCTGCAGCGCTCCGTCCCCGCCGACTGAAGGTACACACAATATAACATGCACACACTCCAACACTAATACTCTCACACACACACGCACTCTTTTACAAATATACACACACTAACACACACTCTAATACATACACACACCCCAACACATACACACAAACACCCCAACAGATACATACAAAGTTCATCACAAATACACTCACACAGTGTCTCACAAATTCACACACACAGTCCATCACAAATACACACACACATACAGTCATCACAGATACACTTACACACACAGTCCATCACAAAAACACACACACACACACAGTCCATCACAAATACACACACACATACAGTCATCACAGATACACTTACACACACAGTCCATCACAAATACACACACACATACAGTCCATCACAAATACACACACACACACAGTCCATCACAAATAC
>CAAKHC010004181.1:0-11236 GCA_901007825.1 Macroramphosus scolopax | reverse complement strand
ACGCCCGTGTGGAGTTCTCACCCTGGTGTCGGAGCGGGGGAAGGCAGGTCAGTGATGAGCAGAGTGAAGGTTTGAAGTTTCGATTTCATTCCTGCTCCAGGATCTTTATTGTTTATTTATTGTTTTCATCCCACAGCTGATGGTCGAACTCCAGTGTGTTTACAGCATGGAGGGACTCCTGCGTGGACTGAAGATGTTTTCTATATCAAACTACAAATGGTAGAGGAAGCGTTCAAACCCTCGGCAGTATGAGATGTCTTGTTGTTAGGTGCTTTGTGATGACAAATAGTTTCAGTTAGAATCTGGACAGTGTTGTTGTTGTGTCTCTTTTCAAAGTGTCCTTGAGCTGCTCTCTTCAGCCGATCAGCCACCAGGTGCTGTCGCTCTCATGTTTCAACCAGGTGTCAGCATGTACCCGCCGTGCTGAAGTGTCCTTGGGCAACTTCTCTACCGGCTCCACGGGGGCACTCTGACCTGCCTGGGAAACAAACACAGTGCTTAGATGATGCACCTTAAAGTTAAGGTTTAACCGTACGATGACAGCAGAGGTTGACTTGTTTCACATCTTATATCATGCTGGGGTTGGGACGAAGAGTAAACAGGACGGCGCTGTTAAGCCGTCGCCGTCGTGTCACACAAAAGGCTTCGGGATGCTTTTAAATCGGGTGTCCGTGCACAGCAAGCAACGTCACATCATAGTTGACTCTTCAGATGATCGCAGATGGTGTTTCAAGTCACGACGTAGATCCACAGCAATACACCTGCCAAGCTTGAAGAGCACACACACACACACACACCCAGACTCCCCGTTATTGTCCTCCTGTCCACAGCTCCATGACGACTGACTTGAGAGAGAAATGCTGCATTCAAATACCATTAGATATATCGTAATTTAGCCATTGTTATGTTTATTCTAAAAGAACGTGTACCCTGCTGACTTCAGGATTGTATTGTTACCTTGTGACATTTAGTAAGCATATTGTCCTGTCCATCCCATTTATTGAATTTATTCATTTATTTCCATTGTAACTGCACTTTAGTTTAGCTTTTTCATATGCTTGTTAACAAAGTTACGTTTTGTTTTTTATTTATTTTGTTGACAGAGTTTTTACATTTAATTTAAGTTCACTACAAAGCAGATAATGACATGCTTGTTACATAAATGTTCATTTGAATTCAGCAATTTGGAGTCTCTTATTAAATCGTTGTGTTTTATGATATACAAAAATCAGATTATAGATTTCCGAGGAGCACCTGAAGGCCTCACACAAAAGAGAGTGGTTTATCCCTGCAGCACGAGCTGTTGTAGCTACTGTCCCTCCGCGCGAGCTGCGCGGCCACTCAACGAAAACTGACCTAGCACCTGGACTGTATGCGCAGTTTTGATGGATGCTAACTGGATATGACTACACTTCTCGGTATGTTTTTTGCCCTCAAACTATCAAAAGCCACATTTTCATGCTTAGCGTAGCAGGAGTGTTTTCTGGTCGGTGCTGTGGTTTGTTTGTGAAGTTCTTCACAGTGTCAGTTGTTCCAAAAGTGATAACCAGCAGCCACGAACTCACTCAAACTTAGCTTAATAATGATGCTAATGCTCGAATGCGGGTCACCTGTGGCTACAATGAAGTCTATGACACTCTAAAAAGAGACTTTTGTCAAGCGACACAACTCTACAGATGCCTGTCATCACTGCTGTTGTTGTGCCTGATGTGAGGTGCATTGCTGTCTGGGGGATGTTTACTTAAGTTACTAGCATACATTCACTTTAAACGTTGTTTTTCAGAGTTTGCAGGAAACGTGTCGCCTGTGTGTCGTGTTATTTATTCATTTATTGTTGTTGTTCTGGCCGGGTACATTGTTTACATCGTCTTCTAGACATACTTTTGGGGAACTTTGACCTTTCACCCCTTTGCACTGCATGCTGCATTGAAGGCTGCTTTAATTGAGATCAATCCGCCACTAATATGAAATAAAGTGATTCACTTGTCAGACTAATAGATTAGAACAGACACATGTGCAACTGTACACACATGTGATTAATGGTGAAGCCACATATGACTGTAGTGAGAAAAGACTGTGGCACCTACTAATCTAAAATAACTAAAACAGTCATTGCTTTCTTAAAGATAATTGACCGAATCATGCGGCTGACCGAATGGCTGTATGGTCATTTCTGTGTTTGATGAGTCAAATGAAAAAATGTCTCCACCAATTTTCGGAAGTTTCCACAGTGAATATTCATGCAAGCCTGCTTTAGTATCATATTTTCTGGGACAGCAGTTGTTGGAGAGAAATGTGGTGATGTCTTAAGGAAGAAATGGGGAACAGGCAGGGATGGGTGACTGGTTGGACTTGTTGTGCATCCTCACTGCCAAACAACCCTGCAGTCACTTTCCAGATTTGCTAAATTGTTGGGAAAATTTATTATTTGGATTTTTTTTGCTGTAGTTTACCTTTTAATTTACACATGTACAAATGTATTTATTTAATTTTTCTTCCCACGTGCTTATCAAGCTGCTTATGTTATACAAGCTTGTGTGTTTATTAACGGAGGAACCAGGAGCTGCCAAACTGACGCTGAAACTTTGCACTTGCAAAATTTTGAGTGTCTTACAACGGCATGAATAATATGCAGTCAACGCAATATAAAACACAAAGTAAAGCCCCTTATTGTAAGTAATATATGCCCTTCCAGCGCCATCAGAGTCTGGCTAAGGTGTCAAAAACAGATGTCAATGCACCCGCTGCACATAACGAACACTTCATGAAATCTTGATGGTACTTGGGCTAAACCATATGTTCTGTAATAGCTTGTCGAGTCTATAACCGAGTTTGCTTGTTGAACAAACATGGCAGATGATAAATGCTCAACAACAGCAGCAGGAATGCTGTCTGTGATATGAAAAACCTTAAATTATTTTCCGACAGGGTCAGAGCGAAGGTTCATTTAAAAGTGTTGCATGTACTTGACCGTCATTAATACTGGTTTCACCTTTCCCTTGTTATTGACACACACAACAGACGCACACACTCAGAAAATAGTGCCACTATTTCTTTCTTTATGTCAAGCTCAGCAGCCCCCTCCCCTCTCCTGAGTCTTCTTTTATTGTGTCTTACACAAACACACACACTCACACATACACACACACTCACACACACATACACACTAGCATTCACACACTCCTTCACAGTTATACAACAGTCCCCTCTTCTTGAGTCAGCCTTCTCCCTCTGTTGTTACATTGCACGCACAAAAACATATACACACACACACACACACACACACACACACACACACTCACACTCACACTCTCTGTACAGTTTCCACTGGCGTGTCTCTCTGCCCGGCCCTCTAATCAAAGCCATATGTTCTCCAGGTTCCTCGCATGAAAAGTCTGTTCTGTTTGCAGCCGTTCTCCCAGCGCTGCCTGCCAACCTTTCACACTGTCAGGACAGTGAAAGGTAACCTGCAGACAGATACAGCTTGTTATTTCATCTTTTGTTTTTATTTACCCTCCGGGAAGGGGAGATCGTTTCATCTCATAGAACTCTCAAAATAATGAGGGAGCCTCTTGACATGCCCGCATATTTGTTTTAAATTGCTAAGTCGTAGAAGATCCCACCATGATGGTTCTCATATTGCCGGATTCCGCACAATCTCTACTGCCAGGACGTTACGCTCAGATACATATAAAAACATGAGAGGTTATAACGGCACAACCTTTTTTCCATCTGCCTGTATCACCGTATCAAATGATTGAAGATCAGGATAACCCAGACAGTAGAAGACACAGCATGCACGAATAACTTTGAGAGTTTAAAAGTAACAGTGTTCCATATCTTCAGGGTGTGTAGGTTCACATGGACTCAGCTTTAATTCATTAACTTAACTCATGCCAGTCTGACCATTACGACAAACCCAACCACAACTCTTGTTAGTAAGCAACAGGCGTGTGACTCATTCAAATGAATTATCTTTGCCTTCATCTCTCCTAATAATGAGCCTTCCCCTGTTGCCGTGCATGTTAATCGTGGGTCATCTCTCCTCTGTGAAATGAACGGGCGAGCAGATGGACGTTGTTTTCCCTCCACCTCGTACCAACGCAAGCTCAGATTCTCTGCCCAGAGCTGTCTGGGCTTGACACTTCGTGTTCTGGACATTTTGAACTCCTTGACTTTGCTCATATTTGATGTGGTTTGGATTTATGAGTTTGCTGAATAGGTGTTTTTTTTGCCAAGAAGGGCAACGTTTCTCCCATTGTACAAATGAAAAAAAACAAAGAATGTAATTGCATTTTTAAAGTTACAAGTAATATAAATATATTTTTTTTTACTCCCCATCATTACTAATCTCTACCTTTGTCCAGATCTTTGCTCTGCACGGTAACATTCGCCAGCTTCTTTCCAACCAGTTTAAGGAATGTGATCCTATTGTAGTCATATGATGCGTCTTTTCTTTACTGAAACCCCCTGTTACATGATGACAGGGGGGTCCCGGGGCGGCTCTATGAACACAGTTTTATAGCAAACTGTGCAGTATTTTCTTCAAATGTACTTAATTGTCAGTGGGATTTACTGCTTGCTCAAAAAGGCCTTTTAATTTATCTTTTACACACAAAGTACAAAGAGGAGTGTCTATTTTCAATGGTTTTAATTCATGTATTCTACAAACTGGTCCTCCTTCCTTCAACTGAGCCCCCCCCTCTGTACCTGAAGAGATGTTCTTGTGGAGGTCTGTTTTATATGCAGCATTGCAGCTCCTTGCTTGCAGATGTGTGACAATGGTCGCAGCGTCACTCTCTATTGTCGTCACATAGCACCGCTTTTTCTCTGTGAACCTCACACAATGGACGGGGGGGATTCCCTTTCTCCGTGACCTAGCGATTATGCTGCTGGAATGCTTAAGATCCAGTGCTGAGTCTATGTGTGAACAATTAAGTCGCGTTTTGGTGATTAAGCGGCATTTCAGCTCTCATTTTACATGTCTTATGTTAGTTCTTCCTGCCCATACGTCCCAGTCTTCACTTACTGTAAAGAAAACCTTAAGAATAATATCACATAGGTCAGTACCTTCTTGTGTTGCACGTGAAGTTGGACCTAATCACATACCAGACCGTGAGTCATCGTTTGGATGAGTTGTGAAATAATCCCCCATGAATGGACATTAGAAAAAGGCTTTTATGTGTGAGTGAAGGCCTCCCTTTGAAGGGATAAACAATGATCTAGGACAGGGATTGAAAGACTATTCCAGTCCTACGACCAAACCAATTATCAAATTGATGTCAAACTGGAGGTGTGTTAGTTGTAGCTACATTAAAATAAATGTATCAATCAATACCTTGAGGACTTTATCTACTTGGGTTTGCACGTCGAAAGTTGTTTACTTTCTCATCAAGTAAATCAAAGCAGTGGACATCAGTTTCTGCACCTCCAGCTGGACTGATGACCTGCTGCATAACTGCATTCTGCAACAAATGTAGCTGAATCAAATCAATCAATCAACTATGATGAAAATGCAGCAGAGCAACAAGCAGGAGCAAAATTAATATCATATTCCATTTCTGCAAACAGAAAAACAGCTTCTTCAAAACGAGGAACAATCGACTTGGGTGGACGCAAACAGTTATTTCACACCATCTGATTCTGATTACAGCCCGTCTCTTCGGTACCGTCGGAGGTGCTGACATCATCCCTTCACGTCATCAACATGTGTTGCACTTTATTGCAGCATCGCAATATTTGGATCTGAAGGCGCAGCGGACTTAATGATTTTCTTTTACCGCAAAACGGGCCAGACAACTGCCTGTCGTCATTTACTCATGTACTCTAACGGTGTAGTAACGAGTTGAAGTATCACATTCCAAATCATATCTTTAACTCCCGTTATTGAGCAGAGAGCAAAGGTTTGGTATTTGGCTTTATTATAAAGTTACAGTTATAACATCATCACTTTGTGTTGTATCTCATTGAGAACAGAAACCTCTAATTATTGCTGAACTTACGTGTGTCAGTGCATGTTATTGCCCGAGCTGTCAGGGATAAGACTTGTCAGGGAGGCAGAAGATTTATCGAGCTTTACAACGTCAAAAACATAACGTGATTGGCTGGTGAGATTGAAGGCTGACAGTGGAAGGCCCATCCCGTTTATGTCATTCTCTCTCTTTCTCTCTCTCTCTTCGTCGCTGTCTCTCACTCAGCTGTCAACAGACCCACAGCGAGCTGAATCCTAAACGACTATGAAAACCAAGCGGTTGATTTCTAAAACTCCTAAAGAGGAACGTTCATTAATTGTAAGTATTGTCCTAAAGTTATGTATCATCTGAGGTGTTTTATAGGACGTGATAAGTGTTGGACAATATTGCACATCAGCTGAAGTGGAAGTGATTCGTGGGTTTCTTTGTCAGTGCACTTGTCAGTCTGTGACCTGGTTTCTTGTTAGTGTCTGTCTGTGTTTTTGGCCCGAGGCTGAGATTTTGCCCGGAAGAGCAATTTGCTTTTCCCGGCACGGGTCACAGTTCAGCTGATAACAAAAGCTCCTTTTGAACTGTCTTTCTGTGTGTGTTTAGCCATTATTTCTGATTACCCAACCTGCAGTTCACTGATCTGTTATTATACATTTTAATCTTTAATGAGGTTGCCGGGAAATCACGACACGTGGAGCTGCAGCCCGACTACATCAAAGTCCATACTCTTCCATTTTTAAGGGAACGCAACGTAGAGCTGCTTTCCAGTTGCTAATTTCATACTGTTTTTAAATGATGGTGATGGCAAACACAGCTGTCCATCAAGGATTTAAGCACATGGCTTCAGGATTTAAGGCTACATTGTGCAACTCCTTGCTTTTAATGTCATACTAGTTCCTCCCTGCAGACCCATATTTGGTCGGGTTCATGCCCGAACTGCGTCAGGTGTCAGTGTGCGTCCTCAAATGGCATCGCTGTCGATCAAGCATCTGTTCAGCTACTCACTCCGCTCTACTGCATTTTTGTTTCTTTGTGCTGCCTCCAAAGTTGACATGCTCTCACTTGCTTGTGCTTCAGCTGCCAGTCACATCTCAGCCCAAAGTAGTTTATGTTAACGGCAAATCACCGGAACTTCATTTGTGGATTCAGGCAACCGATTCAAAGAAAGATGGAAACAGATGGAACAATATCGGTACGTTATTATAATCTTTGTCAACAATAACACAAACACCAAGGTGACGTTCATGTCACGTCACATGTGTTTGCTTAAACTCTTGCACACTTGCTTGGCTGCCTTTGATACATCTTGTCGGACCTGTTTAACTGTGACGCAGCGGCACGAGATTCTACCTGTCAGGGATCCGTAACGGCTCCCACCACGGAGACAAACATGCCATCCCAAAAATGTAATGTGACATGAAGCCGGTGATACCAGACGTTACGGTTTCAGTCGAGAGGTAGATTGTGCAACGGACACATCGACACATCATCCTGGAACAAACTGCTAGTTACATTATTTGAGTTAATATACTCATTGACTGATTTGTTGTGTGTAATATTGTTGTATTTTTATTGTATTTTTGTACATATTGTCAGTTTCTGGACCTTTTTTTTAAATTTATGTCCTTAATAAATAAGGTTATTATTATTATTATAATACAGAAATCGTTCCCAGCTGGAGTTTGCATGATGTTTTAGTTTTTAGTAGTGTGTATTTATTGATTATAGATTGTCCCATTTTGAATGGGCAGGCAGAGTTTGTTGGATTAATTAGCAAATGATATATATGCTGCACTTGTCTGCTTCATCCGCTTGGCTGAAGTTTGACTAAGATATATTGTGTGTATGTGTGTAGCCCAGACGCTGGTCATCCCTCTCAGGGTTGGACTCACATTTCGGCTGTGGCGCAGGGATTTGGCAGGAAATTTAGGGCTGTGGTCTCCAAGATTATTGGTACTAGTTCTTTTGTATTTATCCATCGCTGGCCACCATAACAATACCAGAACCACACGATTAGTGTGCGTGCACGCTGTGGGTCAGCGTGTCTGTTACGGTTGTATTTTCTGGTGTGCAGGTTGCAACCGTATTCCATTTGCCTTTGGACGGGTGTCACTGGAGTGTTGTCCTGCCTCTGTCATCTATTCTTGCTCAGATTCAGTGCATGTTTGTTCAGTTGTTTCAGTCACAATGGCTCCAAACTGCGCGGCGATTCAGCTGAATAGTATCAGATAAGAAAGCTGATGTGATGACGGACGAGTGGCCGGAGGGGAAATTAGAGCAAATTGGCGTGTTTTTAAAAATTAGTATAATCTCTTGTACATGCTTATTATATTGTTCAGTCTGCATTTTGTATGAGCAGCTAATCAGCTGCCTCATTATGCTCATTGAAAGTCGTGTAATGGCATGAAAGTTGGGAAATTGATTTCAGGGTAAATCTAGAAAATGATTTTGGTAAATTACTTGTGACGCACAGGAAATATAACGTCTGCTGTCTCCCACCTGTTTTCCCAGGAACCTGCGAGCGGATGACAATGCAGCAGATACATGTCAGGACCAATCAGCGCTAGTGCACACAGGCACATACGAAGCCTTGTAAGCTGCGACTGTGGGCCGCGCTATCAAGGAAATTCCCCCGGGGTCACCTCTGTGTTTCGCTTTCGGACGGTTTGTACAGCTGCACAGGCTTCTGTTTCCACAACACACACATGTACGGAGCACACCCTGCATGCAAGAGATTACTGAGGTTATTGTTTGCTCCAGGACGGTTCATGACCGTCATGGCACAGTGAAAGCGAAAGGGAGGACTGAGGTGTTGACCTGAGTTTGATCTATGTGATTATCTGTATTTATCTGGCTGCACTGATAAATCATTTAATTAATTCTTTAAAGTTTTTCTAATGTACACGCCGTCCATCCAGAGAAAGCAGGACACTCTGTCCTAGCTCTTCCACGGCAGCTGGTTTTGCAGAGTCTGCTTTATCTATAAACAATAAACTTGTAAAGTTCATTTCCTTTGCAAAGTTCATTTCCCTTTGCTGCTCTGTGGAGACACTAATTTAATCTCCTCTCCAGTATTGGGGATTAAGAGCGTGTTTGTGGAACATATTTGACTGAGGTCTTCGTAACATCTAAAACGTGTCATTGACAACTAAGTTTGACTTCTTTCAGAGCTGCAACAAAACACAGGATTAACTGACGAGCCAGAGAGACACAATGGCTACTGAAGAAAATCAGACGCATGTTGGGACGGTCGTCTTGGAGCGCGGATCACCTCCGACTTCTGGGAGTAAGATCAGAGAAGCCAGACGCTTGAATGACAGCCGTGACGTGCGTCGACACCCTGACCAACTCTGGCAGTCCAAACAGCGGAGCAGCCCGTCTCTCCTCTTTTACAGGAAGCTGTCATGTGACGGTGAGAACGGGACTATTTTGGACCGCGATAACGACTGTTTTGATTACGGCTCCGGCCTTCCCAGCGCAGAAGAAAAACTTAATCCGGAGCAGTTGGTTGGCAAGCGAATTGAAGGAATACCTAATGCATTCACTCCGGTGCCTGGGAAAGGTTCAGAGGGATCGCCGTGCCAGCTGGACGTCGGCGGCGTGGGTATGAATGTGGGCAGGAACACAACTGGCGGCGCCCGCTGCTCCTGCACCCTCTCGAGCCTCAACACCGGCCCGGAATCCAACTGTTGCCACAGTCCGAGATCCAGTCCAAGCCCCAGCTCCAGCCCCGCTCACAGTCCCTGCCTCAGCCCCAGCCTCTCTGGGCCAAACCAGCGCCACATCCGCCGCAGCAGCCTGCCCGTGTCTATGCTGGCATTCTACAAGGTAATTAGGAAGGACGGGGCCAGCTCTGGTAATCCCTGATATTTATACATTTATGTAACAGTCCCTTCAGTGCTGTGTTCTCTGTGTGGGCTGACGTTTACATTATAGATTTACTGCTTTGGATTACTGATTAATAGCACTGCTTATTTATAGAGACACATTATTCTAACCATGGTAATCTGCGATGTTTTGTACTTCCAGGCATCAGCGCGCCTCTCGACTCAGGACAGTCCTTCCAGTGAACCCAACTCCGTGGTGTCGTCCCCCTGTGGTTCTCCCCTCCCCAATCACAGGCAGCATCACCACAACGGACACGTCCACCGACGGCACCTGAAAGACAGTTACTCCAGTTTAGAGAGGCTCAACAGGCGGCCTCGGGTGAACAAATACTCCATGGACAAATGGTTCCTACGAAGGGCATCTATCGAAACCATGACAACGGCCCTGAGGCACGATAAGACGTTGTCCTCTGAAGTGACGAGGAGCTTCAGTGCCGGCAGCAGCAGTGACGACGGGGATGGAGAGGAGTTCTTCGATAACGCAGAATTCGTTAGGAACCGTAAGGAACGGTCCACTGTGCTCGTGAGACGGTTCTTTAAGAATAACCGGAAGGTACATACATGCTTACTTTCCTATTCTGTTTGTTGATTCTGTGACAGTTTTAGCACCAAATACTAGTGTCCGACCGATATATCGGTCCACCGATATATCGGTGCCGATATGGCGTTCTTTTTTATATCGGTAGTTATATCGTATCGGTGAAATTTTGTCCGATATGGAAAAAAAAAAAAAAAAAAAAAAAAAATTCGGCCGCATAGTCTCCCGGCATTTTTATCACTAGAAGTGTTTTTTATGACCGTAAATCCTTGCTGGTAAAGTACAGCGATCATGGCACTTTAACTAGTGCCACAACGGAGTGTCTACGCAGCCTCTGTCTACAACGACAAGATGCGTCGGGGACCACCACAGCAGCGGAGCTGCGAACATGACCAGGCAGGCCCAGGGTGCGCCGTACGCGGGGTGAGAGCCGACGTAAGCGCGGTTGCCGAGCGGGGCTAAACGCTAAGCTAAACGCTAACCCGTGGAGAACGCCGCGTCCATCGCCCCTACTCTCTAACGTCCGCTCCCTAGAAAACAAACTGGACTTTCTAAGACTGGACCTGACAACGCGGAGGGAGGTACGAGACTGCTGTGCATTCGTTTTGACAGAGACATGGCTAAACCTCATTCCATAAGACTCCTGAACTCAGACCCCACGACAATCCAATCCACAATATGAATGTACATGTGCACGTATGACTGGTAGAGTATGTATGTCTGTAGGTGTGTGTATACATATGTCTGCAGTTAGGTGGGTAGAGGTATGTATGCATATAGGAAGGTATGTGAGTATGCAAGTATGTGTATGTATAGAGGTGGGTGGTGTACTGTATGCATGAACATGG
>CAAKHC010004179.1:47850-69142 GCA_901007825.1 Macroramphosus scolopax | reverse complement strand
TCCACTTTGTATATTGAAATGACCATTACCAGAAAAGAGTCAAGGCATGGAATTCTAAATTGTGAGTCCAGGCAGGGATCATGGCACCTTCATCCTGCCAGAGGAAGGTCGCCTGATTCTGCCAGGTGCAGGTGCCATCCCAGTTGAAGGTGCCATGATCCCTCCCTCTTCTCATCCGTTCATCAATTGAAGTTCATGAAATCAAATGACCAATTCCAGAAAACAATCAAGGCCTTGGACTCAAAACTAAATTCCAAATGTAAAATAGCCCCATCTTTCCCTCGACTCATCTCTTCACTGAGAGATGACTCGAGGGAAAGCAGTACCAGCCACACACTGGGGCACATGGTGCTGGATCAGGTTTGGCCACCAGTGACGAGCTGAGCTGTGGGAAGGGTGAGAGGGACTTGTGCTTACAGGAATTTACCTGCCTGCCACACCCATCCCTCTCCCAATCCCTAACCCAGCGGAAGTGACTGATTAAATTGTTTTCCTTATTTTAAGTTTTTACTGTATTACTGTGTGCTGTTTTTGTGCAATATGTATATATGCAATAGCTTATTATATGCAGTATCACTGCTATTCCCCCTATTGCAAAACTGTAGCTTCTATGAAGCATATTTATTATATCAGTCTCTTACATAAGTTGATAGTCCTTTGTTGTTATTCTTTTTATAAATGGTCTATATGCACTGTCCATTATTGATACTGTGATGTTGTTAACGAACTGTGGTAAATAAAGTGTTTTCTATTTGTATTTGTATGTATTTATATTTGTATGTATTTTCAAATAAACATCTGAACTGTATATTGTTGTGATGTGTCCATGATTTTACAGGAATCCCAAAAAGGAAAAAGTACATGAATGTTTATTTAAGTTATTGACTGTGACTTCCATCTGCTGGTCATCTACGACAGAAAAGGGGATCTCTCTTTTAATTGCCTTTCCTGAGGTCACTTCTAATATTTTCATTTAGTTTTAGGATTTTCAAGGACCTTTTCCTTTATAATTGCTGTTAGTTTTATTCCTGATATATAAAATGTAATGGATCTGATTGATATTGGCCTCTGAAACCCAAATAGCCAGTATACAATAATCATAATCATTATCAGAGGTGTCAAAAGTATTTCCATCCGTTACTCAGGTAGAAGGATAGATACTAGGGCTTAAAAAGACTTCTGTAGAAGTTGAAGTATCAACTCAAGTAACAGTGTAAAAGTACTGGTTTCAAAACTACTTAAAGTATAAAAGTAATGTAAGGGGGAAAAATGCCATTAAGGACAAAATCTTAGGCCAGGTCACAGGGGCCTATAGTGCACTACCCCACCTCCACAAAAAACATTTTCTAAAGGCCATAATGACTATAATGTTATATTAAAATGTTATGTTGAAACATTTGGGAGGCACTAGGCTACCTGATTCATATATGCCCATTGAAAATGAACAAATTTTAGTACAATGCAAATACATTAAAGAACCATATATGTGTACTACTGAGCATTAACATGTGTTTCATGGAGCGGAAGATATGATGACGAGTTGACTATAAGTATTGTAATGGTGCAAAAAGTCAAACTTCAGAGGCATGTTATCAATAACCTTTATTGGAATGTAAATGTACATCCAAGCTTAGCTGCAGGAATCTGTTGGATGTTGGAATTTTCGCGACGACCAGATAGGTGCTTCTCCAAATACATCACAGCAACCTCAGCAAAGATGGAGTCCGGTGAGAAAGCAAACTCCAGAAGGTCCTGTGGAGAGTCAAACTCGTTGAGAAGGTCCTTCACTACAGCTTCTATAACCTTCCAATCTTCCCTTTTGTTCAGCAACGGAGGACATGCTGATCTCTCTCCCCGCAAGTCTGACACCGCCTCAGCGAGGCTGTAGACTTCTTTATAATACACATGCTTGCTGAATTTCAGTGGGATACGACTCATCAGCCTTGAAACGATACTATTGGTACATCTGATACACACGCAGACCTACCAGTATTTTTCTGGCTGCAGGTCAGCAGCTGTTTTCATTGTGGGATTCTCCCAGTTGTGCCAGACTATTGTCTCCCTCAGGAAACTAATCGCGCACTATCATTTTTGACGGGATTATTTTTTTTTTTTTACTCGCCACCTTGGAATTCCATGTACCCCCTGCAGTTCCCTCACGTACCACTAGGGGTACGCGTACCCCCGGTTGGGAAACACTGCTCTAAAGTGGCATCACAAAAAACACAGTTTAGGAGTTATATTTGCAACAATCTTTATTATCTCTTCCAGTTTGGGGTGTGAAAAGAGGCATTGATTTTCTTTAATTAAATATCTTTTTAATAAAGTAAAGCAAAAAAGTATTTACAAATTTTCAATTAATTGTAATCAATGACTTGCGTTGGATAAGTACAAGCACCTTCTGCCAGCTGAGGAGAGAAAATATAAATACAGGGACAAACTGTCACAGAGAGGAAAATTACATGGCATTACAGAAGCATTTCTTTCTCTGAAAAACAAAAAACACCCAACATCACATATGTACAGAACTCTCCTGAAATGCATTTCCAGCCATGGAAGCAGAAAAGGCCTTCGGATCCGAACTGTTAAGCTGGACTTCTTGTTGAACTCTTGTTTCATAAAGTCGATTTTCAACTATATACCTTTTTCAAGTTTCAATAACAAATCTTCTTTTTAAATTCAACCAGAGACTTTGGAGCAGGCTGCAGCTATGTGCGCTCTCTCTCTCTCCCCATCTCAGCCCAGTTTCTTTTGTGAAGCGCAGCAAACAAGTTAAACAGACACATTGGAGGGGAGGGAGGGGGTGTCAGTGGGAAGGTTGGGGTGAGGGGTGTCAGGGAAGCATCATCACCCACCAGCAGCATAATGGTCAATGTTCATCGTCCCTCTCCTCAGTGACACAGTCCTCATGAAGTGTGAAGTCCTCGAGAGTCCACGACCGTTTACTTTCATTCCCGTCTGAAATATATCCGTGAGACAGCTCTGGCCACTTTTCTTTGTAGTTTTCTATTTTATTACAAAACACACACTCCACTCATCCAACACCGGAAAAAGAAACAAAAAGCTGACCGTCTGCATAAGCGAGTCATGTAGATCAAAGCGCACATGACATATTAATGTTGCTGTGTCGCAGGATGACGAAGGATGAAGTCATCAAAAATATAGATGTGAACAGCCTCTTTAAGTTTATTGTATATTTGTCATTAAGCAAAGTGTCTTGGATAGTGCTGCTGTGGGAAGGGAAAGCCATTTGAAAACAGGAGTTAAACCTAAAAAAAAACAGTGAAGGAAACAGCATCATCCCCCACAGCTTGTAACACTTTTCAGCGTTCTCGCTCTCTCCAAACTACTCTCACCATTTCATTCTGTATTTGTAGTTCAGAAAACACATTCAGTTGCACCAGGGAAAAAAGAAATTCAAAAACAAAAAACAAAAAAAACGATCGAACGTTCGATCCATAATACAATCTCTCCCAGTTGAAGAATTTTTTTCTGGCTTTTTTTTCTGTTTATGCAGAAGGTTTTTGCTGATTCAGGCTCTTCTGAATCCTCCACAGAACATCCCCTCTTCTCCATGACTCTCTCTGAAATCCCAGCAGCTCTCCCAGGAGGCCCTAGCTGTTGTCAGACTCATCCTCTGCCTCGCGGAGCCAAGTGAAGAAGGCGGTGACAGATTTTAGGGCTACGCCCTTGCCCTGCATCTCAGCAGGGTCTTTGCTCGACTCCCACTTGTAGAAGGCCTCCTCTTTGATCACGTCCTCGTCGTAGAGCGTGTCAAAGAACATCCGCAGCAGATCTGATGGAGGAGCAAGAGAAGGAATCATTCACATCTGTAGTGTGAAGCCACTTGGAAAGGTAAGTAACTAGTGATGCACCTGCCACTTCAAAGTAGCATTTAGCATCCAGTGTTCTTTTAGCTTGACTGTGGTCACTCACTGGCTGGTTGCTCCATGTCCACCATCAGGGCCTGCAAGGCGTAGATGGCCTGCAGCTCCTTCTGCTCATCCTTCAGGTATTTCTGCAGCAGTTTGGCCCTCTGTTTGATCTGCTTACCATCCACCTTGTTTGGGTTCTCACCTGCAGTCATTATAGGAAATACACCATTCAGCAGGATTCTTTATGTACAGTGTGTGACAGCGCTATGAGACAGCACCAGTCCGACTGGATGTGGCCTCGATCGGTTCATTGTTCAGTTTCTCCCATGGATCAGAAGTCAAACGTCTGTCACTCCCTCATATGAGTCAAACTAGTTACAGTATTTAATGAAGAATGTGAAGGGTTGGACTCACAGATGATCGCTGACTGGCATATGTAGGTCATCAGCGCTCTGACAAACATGTTGGAGGAGGTCTGCTGCTCATCCAGGTTGGCCTGTACAGAGACACATTGATTCAATCACATGTACAACACAGGCAGAGAACAGCACTGTCATTACATGAAGAAGAAAGAAGACAAAATCGAAAAATCGTGTTGGGATCTGTTTAAAAGCTCATTTTGCGTCCTACTACTCTCAAAAATAATTCACCCCCAAATTCAAATTTATTTATCCCAGATCAGAAATCCCCCCAGGGCGTTCTCTGGAGATGGTATTCATGAGAACGGGACGTACCGATAGATGGAGAACCTTAAAACAGATTTCCTGGGGGGCCCATGTGGAAACGACCAGGGAAGTTAAATAGAATTAGAAGTACAACGAGCAGGAATGCAAACCTCAATCCAGTCAAAGATCCTCTGGTTGTCGGCCTTGTCCTGGATCAGTCTGTCCAGCTGCTTGTTCAGCTCTTCAGAGCTGAGCTCCGTCTTCTTGCTCTTCTCAGACTCGTCTCCCAGTGTGAACTCCACATTCTACTCAGCACCACGAACACAGAAACAAACCTCATGCTTTCAACATGATCCTCATTTTACATACCTGAACATTCTTTGATATAAGAAATACGCAAAAACTTAAAGTTGTGGAGTTTGAAACTTCAGCGTGACATTTGTACTCGAGTCTAAAACGTTCTCATTCAGAGGTTTAAACTGTGTCTGCTGAACAAGACATGATTGTTTTGTGAGAAAACCGCAGTGGTGAAGGGTTGGTGGGCGTCCGCTCACCTTCTCTGTCACAAACTTGTTGACGTCTACATCCTCGGGGAGGAAGTCCTTCCACTGGAGTCCTGCCTCCCTCCACATTGTGCCCGCCTTCTTATGGCTCTATTCGGGGGATACAGACACATTCACGAATCACATAAAGCCAAAACTTCATCAACTTCATATATTCACCACACACACTGATATACTGAGTGTGACACGCAGGTTCTTCCATTATTCAAACAACACAGAGTAAAACACAGTTTCTTTATTAAAATGGTTGAACAGAAAGATGAAATATTAGCTGCTGGAATTCAAACACTATACATCAGTAAATAATGTCTAAGAAGCTCCATGATGCCGTATTGGACACAATAAGTGAAGTTGCAGACAAATCTCACCATTCCTTTGCAGAGTAAAGTGAGGATGTGGACCAGCAGGCCTCCAGCACTGCCCAGAGGGATCAAAGGCTTTGAAATCTCCCTGGAGACCAAACAGTTCAACACAGGTTACACATCGTTAACCAGATTACAAGCAATCAAAAGTTATCAGCACTTGTACTTCAATGGGCCCTCCCTCCAGGCCCTGTACACCTCCAGGACTCTGAGGGTGTAGTTAAGATTGTAGCGGACCCCTCCCACCTCAGACACTAACTGTTTGGAACACTGCCCTCTGGCAGGAGGCTGTGGTCCATAGGAACAGTTTCTTCCCATCTGGACTCTATGAATTAGATGAATATACATCTTTTTTTTGATCCCGACTCCCTGAACACATTATGGAGCATTTATGGTCTCTTCCTGTACAACGTCCCGGCTGCTTCAGCCCAGCGTGGCTCGGCTTTGCCGCTCCATTACAACAGGGCGACCTGCTTGAAGGTGTGTCTTTACACAGATGAAGCGTTTACGAGCGGCAGTAAACAGCAGATAAACATTCAATTTCCTTTGAATTATTCTCAATAAAGTCCTCCATTACTTTGATACTTAAAAGCTTTTTATTCTGAAGCACCAAAATTAGGAAAATGTACGTTTCATCTGTAACCTCCTTCGACTTCGCTACGGCTGAAAGCCAACATGTAACAGTGAAATGAGGAAGATAAATAAACTTCTAACCACAGAGATTCAGACAGAAGCCACAAAAACTCTGAAAGCTTTTAAAAACATCCCCAAACAGATGGGTTGACTATCGCTGCGCTACACTGTGTGCGGGGCTGAGAAGGGATGTCAAGGGTTGGCTGCGGTCGTGAGACTTCACCACTGCCCGCTTGGAGGTGAGGCCGGCACGCTTTCGCCCTAATCCAGAGAACTGCCATCTGAGGCACGGCCCTCCACGCCCTGGCACGCTTATTTTCCTACTGACATGCTGAGGATTTAAGAGAGGATTGGGACCAACCTGAAAAGGTTTCCCATGGGGATTCCTCCTTCGTGGACCATGGGAGTGATCAGCTCTGCCAGGTACAGCCAGATGTGGGGGATGTCTATTGCCATGTCTTCAGCCACTTCCAGGATTTCCTGAAGCCTGTGGAAACACACAATGCTCTGAAGTTAATCAAGAATTAACCAAAAATTAACTTGGTTATTTAACAGAAATGAAAACTGGGCACCAACATATGGAAACCACTTTGGACGACCGTAGTGGAGTCGAAGTAACATTCTACTTTGTAATCATGACATGAACATCACTGAGGCTCCACACTGACCCTTTGTAGTATTGCTGTGTTGGGAGGATGCCGGCCTTAATGAGCTGGTGCAGCAGCAGGCCCATGTGCTCTCTGGCGATGGTGCTGCGCTCAAGCGTGGACTCCAGCCCGTGTCGCACAAACACGTACAGCAGCTGAGTGCTGTTCATCTCCTGCACGCACTGCAGAGCCTCCTGTTGGGACAAAGAGAGACAGCAACGAGCGTGCATGGTGTTACAAGTCTCTCAGGTGTGTGTAGACACATTTGTATTGATTAAACTGTCCTGTATTAACACAGTGCACATGTTTTAATGCAGTGCAAAACATTATGTTCTTTATACATGCAGAGATGTGTTCATCTTGTTGTTTGCCTCTTAAAAATACTAGTACAAGTTCGGCATCTCTCAAAATTAGTTCAGGACATCATAACGTGAATATATGATTGTGCGTGAATGAAGAAATTTGTGTGAATAAGGGGAAAAACTTCAAGTGTGAACTGTGTACCTTCATGTCATTTATGTGGAGGTACTCCTCAATGATGGCTGTGGACTTCTTCTCCAGCTCTTCCTCGGTCAAGGCAGGCTTGGTGGGGGTCGGGGGAGGTGGAGGCGTGGCAGCTGTCTCCCGCTTCACTGTTCGTACACAAAACATCACATATTAAAATACCAGTGCAGAAAACTTGAAGTATGCAACTGTATTAATATTGTTCTGCAGTTGGACATCCTAGCATGTGTGAATCTACTCAGCTACCATTCTCCTTGCTTCTGGCTCGCTCTCTGCTTCCTCTGTCTCTGTCGTCGGCCATGTTTGCAACTCTGCGGACTGGATCCGCGGACCCACGCTGCTCTCTCTCCTGGCTCCGCCCCTCATTCTCCCGACTGAAGCTGCGTTTAGTGACCTGCAGACGGTTTCGATCACGGTCGTCTCGTCGGTCAAAGCCACGATCAGAGCGTTCAAAGCGGTCACCACGCTCTCGACTTAAGCTGCCTCTGCAAAGGGACATGGCGAGAGTCAAGGAGAATACTACACAGAAATACATGAACATGAAAGCTTAACAAATAATTGTTAGAACTGTAAAGTCTGGACAGTCCCACAGTGAACGTGCTGCTGCAAGGTGAGATTCAAACATGTTTTGGCCAGTTTATGCTGCTAGAATAAAACAATCATCCGTAGTAATTGATGTAACTGAGAACACCTCAATGGAAATGAACGGGGCATTACCAGCTCAATTGTGATAAGTGGGACATGAGATGGACCATGGTGTGATTGTGTGAAATGATATCTGTTCTTACCTCTGGGGAACTCGTCTGTCTGAGTCCAGTGAGGAGCCCGAGGAGGACGAAGGCTGCTGCAGAGCAGAGAACCTGTTCAGAGTGCTGGTGGCTGGACGGCCGCCTGACTCCGGGGCTGCGGAGGAGAATACACACATACCTCATTTTGAGTTTCAGCTCTGAGATACCAAACTAGATATTTCACTAATGCATACACACACATCCTTCTTGAAAACTTACCAGAATCAGTAGGTTTGGTGGTGCTGCCCCCGCTGCTGCCCTTACCCCAGCTCCCCCATGTACCTTTGCCTCCTGGGGCGAGCAACTGATTGTTGAAGTCAAGGACAGGAGTCTGAAAATAGGATGTAGATTGTTCAAACTAAACTGCTAAAATGACAGATTGGATAAATGAATGGAAGTATCTCAGGTTCAATTTCAGTTAAATGAACCATTGAACGTGTGCAGTGATAAACAATGAGACATAACATCTGAAGAAGAACCTTCCCCTCCTACCTTTGTGATTTTGCTTAGGCGTGAGGTGTCAATAGGTCGGTTCTTGGAGATGGGAACTGTGTTCCAGCCCTCGTCTTGTGGGGGAGCACCACGACCTGGAGTGTGAGGCCCCTCACGACCCCGGGGCCCTCCTCCACCCATCCGGTTTCCTTGGCCGCCGCTGGGATCTTTCTTGGACATGAGGTGCTGCACCTTCATCTGCTCCCTGTGCTCCTCCTGCTCAGCGTCTTTGTGGATCTGGTCAATGGTCTTGGGGCCCTGGTCACCTCGCCTCGGCACCCAGTTATTCTGGGAAGGGAGAGACTCTTTTTTTAATATTTTGTCACAGGAAAATATATAATGCATTGAAAGTGAAGGTGTGAAAGCCTCCAACATTCTATTGTCTTTTAACCAGTGTCCACCGTGTTTCTATACGTCTGAAAAGCGGTGACAGAGCACTGGAGACCTTGGATGAACCATTTCCAAGCACCAGAAAGCTCTTAGTTGCACTCTTCAATCTTTGCCGAGAAAGGAAACGACAAATGGTGTGTGTTTCACTGTGAAACTGGGCCAATGTACTGACTTGAAGCAGCTGATTTTGGCTTGTAAAAACACTGAAGACAGCAGGTTTTGTAACACTGTGTGGGCGCGACTGGGAGCCTAACTACAGGACTGCAGCATTCCTCCAGACAAATACGCTTCTACAGTACTAGAATGAACTGGCTTTAGTTCTGGAGTCAGATGGAGGAACTCAAGGAAATATTGAAACTGTTCATGAGACATTGATATGTAGACGGTTTAATTACAGTGTTAATCAGGGACGACCAGGCTCGGTTGTAATGGCTGTTTGGTTGCAACCAACTTTGGAGAACATTAAACATTTCATGTAGTCTAGGTTCATGTGACCACTTCCCTTTAGTAGACAGAACAAGCTTAAAAGCCTTCAAGCTGTGTATGCACAGCAGCAGACTTTATATGAAAGTGTTGTGTCTGAGAATTACCCGTCGAAGGTCCAGCACATCCTGCAACATGAAGCGGATCCTGGAGCTGTTCTTCCTCTCCTTTATTATTTTCTCCATCTGAATGAAGTACTGGTCCATACGAGGCTGGAGGACACCAAAACGCATTGTGAGTGTGTGTAACTGTGAGTAACTTTGTTTGCAAGCTAATGCATCAAACTACACATCAATGAGAGCGTGTACACATAACACACTGCATCCTGAGTGTGTTCTGTACCTTGGCCTTCTCAAAGTCTAGGTCCTTGCCAATGGTGGACAACAGTCTGCACAGGCACTCCAGGGATTCCTCGTCATGGTTTTTGAGCAGCTTTATAATGCAGTCGTGCATGATGACCTCTGTGAGCATCTTGAGTTTGAACAGCTCACCAATGAATTTGATGTTACCGAGCGAGCGCCTCCTGGCCTTATCTTTAGCCTCGTTTAGCTCCTCAATGAGCCGCTGCTTCACCTCCTCCTGTCATGTGAAGAGGAAGGCAGGTTGTAATTATCACAGAATGTAATATGATACGGCACCTTCAAACGTCAAACCTTCAAACACTAAAGTCAGACCTAAAACATGAGGTCTTGTAACCAAATGATATTCATTTCCTTCACTAGCTAATACTTTACCACATCGGCAGCTTCCAGCTCTTTCTGTTTCTCCTCAAAGATCTCGTCATCATCCTTATCTTTCTCAAATTCCTTCTGGCATCGATTTAGCAGCAGCTTACGGAAATTCACAGTGATTCCTGGTTTATCTGAGGTATCCACTTTAAGCTGAAAGGAGCAGAGAAAATGTGTATTAGCAAAGAGTAGCGGTAAAGCAGAAGGGTAGAGGGTTATGTACTATGAGTGGCTCTTCAGTTCCTCAAACCCATCAAATCGATCAGTGGCACTAAGTTGAAGCTCTAGAGCCTGTCAGCGGTAATAGTTTATTATCCACAGTGCAGAAACACCAGCCATGGTTACAATATTCCTTTGTTTATAGCCCGTCTTAGCTCCCAAGCTAATATCTGAGAGGTGTAACCATAATCTGAACTGTACATATATAACAGGGTCAATGCTTCCACTTTGTGCATCTTCATTGAACCATTTATATCATTTAAAAACACATCAAAAAACAATTAAAGGCTTCAATTCATCTCATGTTTATATTTAAGCAGCCTCCCACTGTCCTTTCCTTCAGTTTATGATGCTGGCAGCGTGTCTCCAATAAATCCTGATGCAGTAAGGCCAACAGATTTCCTTATCGCATAACTAGCTTTTATTAGCCTTTGGAGAAGGGTGCTGGTGGTGAGAAGGTGTTTGCTCTACTACTAAAAAAAATCAATCAGCCTGATGGCGACAAGGTAACTGACGATCATTTGATAGTTATTGTGAGCTTATGTGACTCTTTTATCCTTGAGACAGAGCTGAAGTAGACCTGGGCTGACTCAGCCTTTTTCTGACCGAGAAAGGAGGCCACAATCTGCTTCGAAAGACCACTTCTGTTAACAAAGCAAAATAAAATGAAAAAAAAAAAGCAAGATTCCTCTTTATAGAATCGATTTGCTTCAGGGGTCACAATCTTCAGTTGGACTTTCATTCATATCGCTACTCTTTGTTTTCCACATATTATCGTGTTGTTTGTCGGATCACTTACCCCCATAAGGCAGCGGCACATGTTGGCATAGGCCACCGAAAAGTCTGGCTCGGAGACAGCCTTTTCAAAGGTGAGGTCGATGACTCCTTTCAACCTCTCCTCCGTATCAATAGTCAGGTCCGTCACCTGTTTCATCAGCTGTTGAAACTTTTGTGGGGTCAGTTTGTTAAGAATGCTGCGAACGCGTTTAAACAGGTCCTGGGTCTTAAGGTCCTCTGAATCATTATCTTCAGTCTCCTCTCCTGCACGCGGGCGGGTCGCTTTCTTTGCTGAGGGCTTCCACGCCTTCTCTGCCTTGTTCAGCTGCACGTCATCCGTTAGCGACATGCTGGTGATGATCCTCCTTGGCTCTTTCCTCGGGATCTGCTGGGAGCGACGAGGGCCACCTACGCCCATGCCCATACCTGGAGGCTGGGAACAGAGAGGGGGTGCAGAAAAAATTAGAGGACGAAAAGAATTACAGTCATTTCTCTGCCAGGTAACATTTAACAACATTTTTAACTTACGGGTCCTCTGTTTCCTCCTCCCCCGCTAGGCCTGCCAAGGTTGGCAAAAGAGGGTGTGAAATCAGGTCCACAGTTCATCCCTGTTAGCCGACTGGGGTCAAGTTGACGCAGAGGGGTCTTATTAGCCTGTGAAGGATGGATGGATGGAAATGGAACTCAGACCAAATGTCAGATTTTGCTCAGATGTCTTTCCATGTTTCTAGCTGACAAGCTCCTCAAAAGCATTCTTTTAATGCCTCTATGGTATGAAAATGAAGTAAGTGTGAATCTTAACACGAGGTAAACAGAGGAATTCAAGAACATAAATATGGCCATGTCATGATTTGAGTGGCTGTACCTTGTCTAGGACAACATCGCTGATGGCTGGTAGACCCTCAGGCTTGTTCATGCTAGCGGAGATGTACTGGAAGCCCAGAAGAAACTCACGGTCATATTTCTTCTTCTCCTCTGCGTTGAGTGGCATCCATTGTTCTGAAACAGGGACAAATAAGACCAGAAGGATCTTTTACTCAGCGATCAGATGGTAGAGGTGGTAAAAAGACAGAGGTTTCAAGGGACAATCATTACAATGAGTGTAGTATATACAAATGAACAATGTGTAACTCCTTTGAGCAAACCTACAGTAAGGTTCATGGCACATCCTTATTTTCAATAAAGCAAACTAACTGTCTTGACACAAATCTATCTGATGAATCGATTTGCCGGCATAAAGGCACTGAGGGGGATTAAGGATCAGAGACCCACCCTCTTTGTACTTGTACTTCTTGTCGGTAGCTGACGACTCAGGAAGATCCGGCTGAATGTTCTCAGCATCCAGCTTGTCCTCCTTGTCCTCCCAGGTCAGATCCGCCTCCTCTGGTGCTGGGGGAGGAACAGAGGGTGGCTTTGTATCTGCCACTGGTGCCGTGGCGAGCTCAGGCTCTGGTGGAACCACTACCTGTTCCTGGGTCACGGATGAAAGAAGTTAGGAGTCAAAAGTTGAGAATATGAAGGAACATTCAAATTGCGAAAAATTGCTGACACTTGAAAACACACACCTCTTTAAAGGCATCTAGAAGGTCGCCCACTGCCTCCTTTTTGTTCAGATCCTTCATCTTCCTCTTTTTCTTTGGCACTGACACAGCAGCTATAAAAAGGAAGACAATCAGCGTCAGATCCAAGCAGAAATATCTCACTAAAGACTCTCCCAAAGAAGATCTTCTGTTTCTGATGAAAGACTGAGTCTAATATTAAACTTTTATACAAGATGACATAACTTGTGAAATACATAAATTAGTGTAAGGTGACTGACCTTGCACAGTAGTTTCTACAAGGACAGGGGTGACCGTCGGGGGAGGAGTCGGCACGGTCTCTGGGGCATTGTCAGCTATAGAATCCACCTCTGGTGTAGAAGGCGTCTCTTCCTTGGATTGGGGCACTGGGGTTGTCTCCTTGACCTCCAGGGTGACTGGAGGAACCGTGTCGTGGACTTCAGGTTGGGCAGGTGCTGCCTGGGCAACAGGTTCTGCAGGAACCTCCATGACGACGGGTGCAGATGCTGACTGATCCACAGGTGGAGGTGTGGCTTCGACAGGCGGTGTAGGTGCTGCCTGAGTTGCTAAGGTGGTCGCAATGACAGGTTGCAGGGTGACTTCAGGCTCAGCAATGGGGCTGTCGTCACACTCTTCTTTGCCGACGACAGGAGCCTCTGGGTCTTGGGGTGCCGGGAGCGGCAGGCCATTGGGAAGGCGGAGCTCCTCGGGCTGCGCAATGGGAGACTCCAGAGGGTCTTCAAGGGGAGAGCATGGCCTATCTGGCTCTTCCTCTGCAACACCATTAGAGGTGGAGGAAGGGGCCAGGGAAGTCTCCAAGGAGTCAGCAGCCACTTTGGCTTCAATCTCCTCTTCTGTTACAATCTCCTCCTTTACCTCTATGGCTTTCCTTTCTGTTTCGTCCTGTGCTGCAGAGCAGGGCACAGGGTCAGGGAGGGGTGCAGGGTAGGCAGGCACCTCAGGCGCTGATTGGCAGACTGTAGGTTCCCTGGAAGGTGGGGGAGCATCCATTACATCTGCAATGGGAATGCTTGGTGCAAGTGGAGATAAAGTGTTCAGAGGGGTGTCCTCTGCTTCTGAGAGCAAAGGTGGTGCAGTGGGCTTAGTGTTCGTATCACAGGAGGTAGCCCCTGTGGGGATGGGGTCACCCTTAATGATTTCAGGGGTCTTTGACGGAGGAGGAGGTGAAGGTTTCCCTCTGTCATCTGCAGGGTCAAAAGTCAAATATTAGGAATTTTAACATCATGATCAGACATATATAATAGCCAAAGATTACATGGAATTCACAGAACTGGGATCACATTCACCAAATATCTAACATATAACAAGGTGACTGAGGGGAGCTCTTATTCCTGTGCGAGTCCAAACGTTTGCTCCCCTACATTCCTTAACCACATATGATGGAGACAAATATACAGCCACAGGTGGACTAGTTTAACACATAGTCCACAGATTTTACGAGGTGTTTAACGAGTCTGAAGAGTTACGAGTCCAGAGAGTGACAGCGGGACATGGACGGACTAAAAAAATCAACGTTGTTTCCGTGTTTGTAAAATATCCACTATGACCGAGTCTTCTAACAACCAGAGAGCCACAGACGCAAATCAACCAATGAAAATGTGAAGACTCGTTCATCAAGTAGAGCAGTGTTAACTTCTATTAGCATATACGTGTCTGATTGAAGAAAACACTTAATATGGAGTCTCTTATTATCCAGAGGCTGCTGGATTATATCACATTATCTGTGTGACCTGTAATGCACTTGTGGCCAGATAATCTGATCATGACAACATGTGAGCTCACAAAAGGTTGACTTGTTTTATTAGGTTTGTTTCCTGGTTAAAAAATTACTGCAGCAAGTAAACTTACTCGGGAAATATGAGGTCACACAAAGCTATGGGGTCAGTTCCAATCTTTCTGTTAGCTTTCAGATCTTTCTTCTCTTGTTCAAACAGTGAATGGAGAGTCGACCCATTGACCAACACATCTAATCTGTTCTAGTCCAGATACAGTATGTGACATAAGGGAACAGGCCAAGAGCTTTATATCTCTCTGTGCAGGTAGAAGTACAGCAGATCCTGGTGAGTATCCACAGCCCGAGTGAAAGATTTCAATATGACACATTATCATTTAAATTATTTTCTTCATGTCGCCCAGAGTTTTGTAATCTACTAGTTCCATGCATATGAGCATGGTAGTTAGTCACTGCAGCCAGAGGAGGTATCCTGGCTGACGCTGTACTTCGATCTCTGTGGTATAATACCCTAGGCTCTATGCAAGAGAGACTCACCTGGTCTGACCAGCGCTGGTGCAAAAGCAGCTGTGATGCTCTCACCGTTGGCGTGGACCACTGCTGTACTTTCTGATCCAGATAGGGGAGTCTGCTGGGAGACAAATACACACCGAACATAAGGTAAGACCTTAGGGATAAGAATAACAGTCTTTTCAGCCATGGGATTGTCCACGTTAGCCACATTGGAGCTCTTAAAGGAAATCATCAATCAGTTTGAGTCTGACAGGTTGTTTTATAATACATATGGACAGGAAATCGACAGTAATCCCTATAAATTAGTAATAGACAGTCTGTACAGCCAAGCATGCAAGTTCATCTTTGAAATCGACCTAATTGTTCTTCTGCTAAAGGGCATGAGTTAGTACTATAGCAGTGTTGGGCTGGAATCATATCGTAACAGCTCACCTGTGGTGGGGTTGGGGTGGAGCCACTGCGGCCACCTAACATAATCTCCTCTGTAATGTCTCGACCACCTTGGTTTGGGTCTCTTATTCTGATCTATGAAGGACAGGAAACAGATGTCATTTCACAATTATATAGTACAATTATATAGAGATGACAAGTGACGACAGTTATGAAAGAGGAATGAATCTGCACATGATAGACTTGAAATTAAAGGTAGGAAAAGGAAGAGAAATGCAAAATAACTCGGGGTGAGAGCAGGAGCGTTGTAGGACTTGCCTCTCATTCAATGAAAGCTACATTTCTCACATTCTGTACACTGAGGCACACCAAATCCCAACACAAACCACCATGCAAATTCCTACACTGCACACGCTTCAGCCTCTCAGTCACCAGATTGACTGAGCATGAATCACGTTGACAAACTTTAAGCCAAATTGTCAAACAAATTCCACAGCAGCCTTAGGTGGTTGTAAAAAAGCCTGGCCCATGAAGGCGAAGCACAATCAGACTAGATAACAGTTAGTTTTCCTGTGTTCACACACACGCACACACACACGCACACACACAATAGTTTGTCTCTGTCGCTGGAAAAAAGAAAATCTGATCCCATACTCAGATTAAACGCCCATCCACCGTGCACACATTTTAAGCACTTTTTCTCTCACTCATACGCTACATACTGACTGTAAGAAGTCAGAGGTGCCAAGAAACCGGTACGAGCCAGAATGCTCCTAAATAAAGTGACGCACACAGTCATCGGACATGACTAAATATAAAAGTTAACGGTGAGCTGCTGCACCACTGTTGCTCTCCCGTCTACTTTTCACTTTAAGAACAACAGTATTTGCTTGCTACCGACCTTAACCTGGTCCTGTCCGCTGGTAGCTACTCTCCTGGAGCATTGTGCAAACCTTAGTGGGCCTCTCTCATCCTGGGGCTGGAGTAGCTGTTCCAGCAGGCTCCAGCTTGACTTTAAACACCACAAAGCAGGACGCTGGCTGAATGTGTAGTTCCAGCTCAACTTCTCTGAACCATATCCAGGCTGAGGTGGGACAGAGCAGGGCTGGGCCTGACTGTCAGTTAGCTAGCTAACAACTTGACTCCCTCTCTCATACGCTGAACAGATCAGGGAGGAGAAAGAAGGATAAAGTGACTAGCCTTCTAAAGCTATGGTATTGGAATGCACACCCCCCGCCCACAGAGACTAACAGACAGTTAAAGGGGCCCTAGAGGGAAGTAGGGGCAGGGTTAGGGGGAATGGGAGGTTTCCAGGGGAAAAAAAGGTTATCATTATCAAATGAGCTGCAACCAGCAGAAGAAACTCCCCTATTTCCTCATTCCCTCTCACTCTACCCTGTCACCCTGCGCAGTCAATTTGCTCTGCAGGCCTTTTTTGAGGCTCTCCCCGCCTGAAAGCAGGGGAAACTAACGCGGGAGGAGAAGGGAGTGCCACAGCAGCAGAGTAAGGCTGGTTGTTAGCTCCACCAACTCAGAAGGGGGAGGAGATTGGTGGCCACGTGCAGCGGAGGTATGTGCTGACATGTCCTTCACCCCCCTCCCCTCTGGCTTTTCTCTTTGACACACAGCAAGAGGGAGAGCAGGAAAGTAGGGAAAACGGGCAAGTTGAAAAAGCTTTTACTTTAGCGTGTCACCAGCAGTTATGAAACACCCATCTCCAGAAACATGGCTGCCACATGACAGGGAAAACTCCTTTCAGGTTCAACATGTGCCAACACACTGGCTCTGTTAATCCAGCTGATTTATATGCGACTACAGGAAGGCTGTGCAGGGTAAAACAGTCTTGTGGTTGTGAACACACATTCTACGGAAAGGATAGTGACAAGTTGTCCTCATTAAAGCCTCGAGTCTGTTGAGGTGTCATTCACATTGACGCCTGCCCTAATATAATATATCACTCCCTGAAAAGATTATTGCAAAGCTGGTGGTGGGGCCCACACAGCTACCTCATGGCTGAAGCACATCACTCACTCAAGCACATTTATGTTGTAATTTCACAAATGGCCCTTTCTCATGGGTTTCAGTGGATGGAGTCAAAGTCCAGCTCAAGCGAGACCAGTTGCTGATAAGCAGCCAAGTTCTCCTGTGAGAGAGACAAAGACATCCAAGTCTCAAGGCAAACGACCCAAGATCAAGACAGTCACACAGACTTCACAGATCCACACAAGAAAAGGCAGAAAAATCTATATCGGAAGATAAAGTGCAAACGATGCCGTCAGTTTTCCCAACAGAGCAAAGATTGAGCTTGTTTCTAAAACAGAGGACAGAGAGAGGAAGGTTTCCAGTTCAGGCCCCCGCATGGGGAAACCAACTCCAGTCAACCAAGAAAAAACTAGTTTAAAATACACAGTTGATGTATAAAATATATTATTCAGAGAAGTTGTCACTGGTTTTCTGAAAGGCAGTTGAAAGAATTGTGTGTGTGTATTATACAGTATAATTTACAAATACTTAAACCTGAAACCGTTTTAGTTTTGTCACTCTCGCCTCCATATCTCTATAATCTTTGGAATAAATGCAACCAATAGTGCTGAATTGTATTAAAAAGTTGATTACATAAGAGGCTGAAACTGGGTCGATGGTTGTCAGAGAGCTGCCACATACAGGCCATGTTAGAGAGGAAGAGAAACATTAGACATTCTGTAGCAGTGAGGACTGAGCACCTCAGGGACACAGTAACTAAACCCCCAAACCAATGGACAGGGATGTTTAGTAGTGTTGTTCATTGATTCAGGTCCAAATATTGGAATATAAAGTATTTGAATTGTACTTGCTAAATGACTTCCCTCTACAGGTTGAAACACAGTTATTGGAATCAAATGTTCCTGTTGGTTACGATGTAGTTTTGGTGACGTAGGTTGGCAAGCTTTCATCGCTGACCGTCCACCTCACCGCTCTCTCCGCGTAACGGCAAAATAAATTTGTTCATGCATGTGTATCTGACAGATCTCCTTCCTTCTCTACAAGAAGCAGGCCACCCGACAGCTGGACACATCTGATATTGCAGAATAAAGTGTAGCTTACGCATGTGACGTCCGCCCAGCAAGCATTGGGCTCGCCAAACTTTGATCCAACTGTCAAACTCGTCGTCGCTGATTAAATATGATTCTTTTTCTAAGCTCCCATGTTTCAGAAACATGCGTTAGTGTTCTGTTTACCTGAATAGTGAGAAAGCCATGTTGACAACGGTCGGTGAAAAGTAACCCCCTCCAACTCAGCCCCTCCACTGCAGTGGGTGGAGTTAGGCTCAGAACTCAGGGTGTAGTTCCTATTTAAGGTCAAGTTCAGTATATCTATTTCAACCACTAAACCGAACTCCACATCTGCTCAACAACAACTTCAGAATCATCCTTACTGCCATTGCAACACATCATTTACTAAGCTGTATTATTAAAGCCATTGATTACTTTAAAAATATATCAAGTTGTTGTCAGGTTGCATCCCTGAGAAAATCTAAACGTACATAACATTTCAGCTATTCTTAGACTTTGATTAATGGAGCTTTACATTAAGCCTCAACCAGTGATCCTGTGCTGTCAACTCACAATCTAACAAACAGTTCATATAATATGAATGAAAGGAGTTTTCATGCGTCCAAGAAATGAAAGAGATTTGATCAATTACTAGAAATCTCTTCTCATGTGAAGTGAGATACTTACTGGTGGTTTGTTGTTTGTGAATAAAACCTTTTCTAAATACTTTTAAGTGAAATAGTTGCATTATGCATATTAAAGTCTTATGTTGATCTTGATTCATTCATGTGCTCCATTAACATGTTAAATCATCGCTGGAGTGTATAAATGTGCCAGATTCCACATTCAAGTATTATTTTACTTTGACAAAACAAAACAAGATTCTGACCATGTTTATCTATCTCGCACAGGTTTTTGTCCTGGAACTGAGTGATGAGAATGTGTTTTGTAATTCATATCTCCACTATTGGAGGAGGCTGCTGCTGGTGGGCTTTCTTCCCATTCGCAGGAAGTCAACAGGCGTTATGTTATATTAACACACTTCATGAACATGGATTTTCATGAACGTTTGTGACTTTGCATGTTGCAGAAACCAGATATGCTTGTGCATTATCATAAAATACCAAAAGGTATTAAACCTTTTTCCATCATTCAAGAGCCAACATTCTGCTCTGAAGTCTTGAATATCACCGAGATTTACAAACCGGTGACAAATACAAGGACGGACCCACGTAAAGTATCTCAGTAAGGTGTTAATCTACCATGAGCTGCCAAAACAGCTTCAATTTGACATCACCTCATTTACTGTTCTGATGTCGGTGGTGGGGAGCACCTCGTACATTGCTCCAAAATGTACAAAGGCGTTTTGGGTTGAGATCCTTGTTTTCCATGTACCATTCTGTATGTGCAGATCTATTCAGATAGGTCTCAACTTATCATGGGAACCTTGAGTTTATCACAGAGTAGCCGTTTGGGGCTGGAAATTTCTCATGAGGGGAAAACAGTGATATGATTTAGTCACATGAACTTTCAACACTGAAACACTGTTTCATAAACCAAATAGAACCTCTGAAAACTCTGACAATGAGCAGAGTTTAATACAATGGTGACTGTACCGGTTTCCGTTCACGTTTGGTGGGGATGTGTTGGGGTGGCTGAGGCGGTGGTTGCTGCTGTTGAGGGGCAGGGTTCATAATGACGGGCGCTGCCTGCACCGCGGGGGTGAACTGGGGCTGGGCTGGATAGTAGGCCCCTGCTGTGGATCAAACAGAGAGAATATCATTAACCAACACATACTGACATCATCCTACAAACTGACACAAACATGCCTGATGAGCATAGACAAACAGGAGAAAAATACACAAGCTTGATGGCACACACCACGTAGGTTCTGTAACCCCAATCAGGCTTGTTTGAGGCGGTGGGCAAAGCCAACGTGTGAAAGGTTTTATTTGTTGATGATTTGTAGGAAAACAGCTGAAGTTTGAAGTCATTACTATTAGGTAAGAACTGAAGTCCTCCCACTGACAGCTGAGGATGTGTTAAGCTGTCGTTTAGATCGAATGTTCTCGTATATCAAATATTACAGAGTGTAAACACATTTCCATTGATAACACAACTGAGCAGTTTAACGTGTAAGATTTAATGTTCTGTCAATAATTCGGTCACCAGAGGAGTGAAAAGTGCTTCAACTTTTTGAATAAGAGCCTTACTTACTAAAATCTCTTTCACAGCATCACTTCCAGTTTACTGTCACAACCGTTTGCTGTTGAGACGAGGTCAAAACTTAGTGTATTGTTGGAATGTGAATGGCTTGTGCCCAGCAGCCGCTGTTGGTTCTTTCATGTGTCAACCTCTTGCTGTCAAGAACCTTGATTTCACATGAAGTAAAATTCATTTTCTTTCCTTCTTCTGTCTGCGTTTGTCATGTTTGTCGATAGGAATAAATATTCATTAGGGGCGTTCACTGAATAGGCACATGACGGGGCGGGGCAAGGCGCTTTCTCATGTGCGGCAAATTTGTAGTTGGTTGGGATTTCAGAAGAGATACAGGCGTAGGATGTGAGTGCGCACTGTTTTATACACCATACAACATTTAACCTGTTGTGAAACCACAACATGGTTTAAAACAGATTCAGTCACTGAGGTAGCAAGCGAGCTTTAGAGGTGCTGGTTAGTGGATTTTATTGGCAGAAGGTTCTTGTGTGCCGTGCAGATGTGAGAGTGACTGGCTGTTTTATTCTGTATCCTCCCTCTTAACATTACTGTGGTGCAGCAATTAATCTCTTGCAAAACCAGATTTTTAATGCTTTCTAAAGCAGAAATATCACCTTAAAAAGCCCTACAGGTAGACTGACAAAAAATGGCACAGCAGCCTGTTTCTCCACCCAGCCCTGCATTGGTGCCTCCACCCAGCCC
>CAAKHC010004179.1:0-44621 GCA_901007825.1 Macroramphosus scolopax | reverse complement strand
CGCTGGCAGCGCACCGTTTATGGTAAATTAGAAAGTTTAAAAGTTTGTGTCTGAAACGCTATGTGATACAGTACAGTTTACACAGCATAGTACATGTTCTGTAGCTACTATTGCTAAATGGGAACAGTTGAAAACGTTGTTTGAGTGTGTAATAAAGAGACACGAGACTATGCAGCAGCTAGCGGTGCAGCAGCTAGCAGCAGCTAGCGGTGTCACTGTATTCGGGTGGGCTGCACGTAACACACACACACACACACACACACACACAATGCTGCTGGGTCATACCATCACTGGAGGGGTGTTGGCTACAACACTCCCTATAACAAACGTTAATAACGGTAATTAAACATTAAAAAAAAACGCGGCTTATAGTCCGGTGCGGCTTATATATGTACAAATCATTCAATTTAGCTTCTGCGGCTTATAATCAGGTGCGTCTTATAGTGCGAAAAGTACGGTATATAGTTAAGGGAAAAACATAATCTCAGGTTGTAACTGCTGAAGTGCTTGATATTATATCAAATGAAAGCAAGTCCCGTGTGTCTCTCAATGTGTGAGTGGCTCAGGTGAGGCCCCAGGTAGAGCCTCTTACCATAAGTACCATATTCGGCGGGGCTGGTGCCTGTGTAGAAGCCTGGGGTGCCTGCTGGTACAGGGTATTGCTGAGGTGTTGCCATGTAGGTTGCTGAGCGGTACTACAGAAACAAACAAAAAGGGAGCAAGTTAGGACCGGTTACAAAAAGCATGATCATGACATTATGTGCGGTCGTAATGGTAAAATAAATATTGACAATTCCTCAGGGCTTCGGGAGTATCAAACGAGCAGACAATTTTCCCTCTTCTGTGGTGTTTAGCGGCAGACAGGCTTAACCCAAGTCTACCTACTACTCCTTGATGGGTTGGAGACATAACCCACAACACAGGTTTGGGTAGCCATAGACCTTAGTCTAACATTAGCTATACTTTAGTTTAGTCCCCTGACTTCATATATCCAGATTCTTCTATTAATTACATGATTGGAATCAGTCAAATGTTAAGTGATACTGTTTTATTTGGTAACCGCTGAATGGTTACAACATAATACGTCACAACAATTGTCTGTGTTAAAGTCCGCCCACTAAAAGTGCTTGTTTAAGCCACATATAGGCTCAGGATTTTATTATCAGTGTCTGACAGCATCATAGAAAAATAACCCATACAGAGTTAGAGACCTTCTGTTTGGGTTACACTTTATCTGTCTCTGTTGTAACGCCTTTCAGCAGTGTTTCAGGAAGTTGGCCAATCAGAAAAAAGTAGTACTTTTAGGGAGGGAGGCCTTAAAGAGACAGGAGCTAAAATTGCTTCATCCGGAGTAATGAGCACTAATGGGACAGAAGGTGTAGATGCTGACTGGTGTAGCGGCCGGTGTAGGTGTGAGCTGTACATCATGCAAAGCTACACAAATGCTGTACAAGATTAAGAATATGGAGCCGACATTTAGCATATGTCCTTTTTAGCAGACAAACATTTCATATGGATGGCAGTGCATACATTGTATCATGTCATACTGGTTTAAAGTAATAAATAATCATATAATTCTTTGTTTTCTCACTAGCACAACTTGAGTCTGATGCTCAGTACCCGGGGACAAGAGAGGTCCAGAGGCAGAAAAGAAACAGCATATCAAAGCTGACAAAACGTCCACAGTGTGTCTGCACTTAAAACCTCATTTTGGATGGATTGTAATACCCAAATTTGTATAGTGTTAAACTACACAAAAAAATGATTTTGTCCAAAATAAAAACAGAACATGGCAAACTAAGAATGTACTTTGTATGTCAGTGATGCACAGTTGCTTAGTATAACAGGATTGGTCCCCTACCTGTCCCTGTATGAAGTAGGCAGGTCCCTGCGGTGAGCTGGCGAAGGGCAACTGTTGCCCTGGGATCATCATCATTTGGGATCCAGGGCCCGCCTGGTAGACATGGGTGGGCGTAACAGGCCGAGGGTTACTGCTAGGTGGAACACCCCGAGGCCCATTGCTGGGAGGCAGATTGGCCCTGTTTGTAAAGTAGGGCTAGAGAGGGGAAGAAAGCAAGGTGGGAACACCAGGAAGATTGCGTAGCGGGTGAGAAAGAAGGGTAAGAATGACGATACGGAGAGGACAGAGAGCAGAAGTAGTGGGTAGAAGGAAAGACAAAAAGACAAGCCGCAGGGAAATGTGAACAGAATAATGGAATGGAAATAAGGAAAAGAGACAGAGACAAATAAGGGAATTATTGGTTACCTTTTTGAAAATTGTAACATAGAAACTCTCTCCCATGCCTTCATACAAATTATCTCCTGGGCCAAGTGGAGCTAGCTTGTCCAGCCTAATGGCTGCTACGTACAAAGTCTGTCCATGAATCTGTGGACAGATTCAAACTAGGAACATATTGGCCTTGCCTGCCAGAGGAGATAAAGCAGCTAATGCTGCTTCATTCAGAGCCTCCTCATTGACATTCTGCTGCTGGCCCGGGAGCTAACTGCCGTAGCCAGAAAGATCACACCAAGCCAACAAAGCCCAAAACTACCCCATATTAGACACACATATGTAACTCCTGAAGAGGGCGAGAAAACAATCGATGGAAAAATTGGAAGGAGGAAATTAAGTTACCTGTAGTGATCTGAAGCTTCCCTTCAGCAGCGCAAACACAGATCACAGACAGAGACACATCAAATGGAAGCAAGGAGGTGGGAAGGGTTGAGAAAGAGAGCACCACAATCAGTTAGAGCAAAGCACCCAGAAACAATCCGTTCTGAGACAAGCAGTGAATTAACAAGCAGCATGCAGAGAATAGAATGAGCACTGAATACCAATCAAGTTACAGATATTTCTAACAAGTGATACACTGACTAACACCCGAGATGGAGGAACATTGGCATGCATCACTTTGATATTTACTTGTTTCCGCGATAAGTATATAAAACTAATCTAACTAAATCGCCCTCTACAAACTCTTTGAAAAGGTCTGCATGTGTTCTGCTGAGATGCTTTGCCAAGTTGGCCTTGTAGAATCACTCGATCTGCGTGGGTTTATGATATCTTTTACCCACAGACTTTGTGGTGTCTGTGGGTTCGCTGTGTATCTGCTTTGTCGACAAGCCGAGGTCAGTCTTCAGGAATGCCTCGTTATGACATCACAAAAGCTGCAGTAGATGCAGTGCGTGTGTGCTGCAAGCACACACACTGCCCTGTTGTTGTAGATGCATTCAAGACAGCAAATAGGCATGTATCAGTATGTCCATCTTAAAGAGTAACTAAACCTCAAAACCAGCTGAAAACCAATGTTCATGCATCTTTAGTGATGTTGTTCATTGATTGATTCAGATCCAAATCTGAAAAATGTTGTGGAATTTATTTGAATTCTACATATTGTGTTATAAATATACAGAGTGACTGCCCCCTACAGGTTGAAACCCGGCTATGGAAATCAAATTTTCCTATTGCGCCGATCTGATTTTGGTGTTGTAGGTTGGCAATCTTTTTGTCACCAACCATCCAATCCACCTCACCCTTCTCCCCGTCCCCACTGATGCTGCAGACAGCAGAGTAACAGCACACCAAATCTGTTGACGCTTGTGTATCTGACAGCTCCCATTAATTCTCTATGGATAGCAGCCAATGCGACCGGGCGGTGCAGCCAGTTGACGGAGGGCCTGACGCGATGCGCCCAGTCCAGCACAACCAACAGGGTTCACGACACATAGATTCCCTTCTCGGTACTTTAAAGAGTTTTAGCACCAAATTTGATTTAACTCAATTGTTTCTGACTATATAGTTAATTGAAAGAGGTCCAGACAGGGTGGCAAATCAAAGTTAACTAAGTTACAAACCCATGCTGAACGTGCAGCATACTGGTAGAAGAAGCTGTACGCATATAGGGGAAAATATATATTTTGGAAAGCTAAGATTACTATTTCTTTAATGCATAAATGTTCCCCTGAGATCAAAGTTCTCCCCATCAGATGATGAAATGATTGAGAGGTTTTTTGTCCAAATAAAAAAATGTCTGTATGTAATTGTGTCATCGTCGTTCCTCATATCAAGGTCAACACTTTGTCCTTAAATCACTGATCGCATTGGAACATTTAAAAAGGATCCATCCTCCCAGCATTGCAGTGTAACAGCAAAGAACCCCCCCACCCCCACCCAAGTCAGTGAATCAGTAAGTCAGTGTTCTGCTGTTAGTACCTGTTGATGTATAGGCCTGGGCCCTGGGGCAAACTAGAGGAGGAGAGGCACATAAGAGATGTTTCAGACAAAAGCACACAATCCATGCTTCACACTCTGCTGACTAGCTTCTTCCAGTTCTGCACCATTAAAACCCAAAATAAAGACCAACATACCTCACATGAGACGGTTTTAGTCCGGTTTTTGACAACCGTACCCAATTCCATTTTTGATATTAAATACGTTCTCTGCAGTTTGTGTGCACATAAGCAGTGCAGAAATCAGTCGTGTTCATTTAAATTCATCAATTTTGTATATATATTATTTTTGTTGCATTCTATGAGATGCAACATGTTTCTTGGCCATCGCCTTCCCTGCTCTCAAAAACATCAGCATCAGACACTGAAAAACTCATATCTGTCCAAACACTCTGATTAGTTTAACCAAAATAGTATATGCTTATATTTCCAGAGTGAAAATGTTATTTTATGAAAGACTAAAGAACAGTGCAATATGCATTGCTCACCTGTCTGATACAACAGGCTTCACTGGAAGATACAAGTCACCACAACTAATCAATGATTGACAAATTTTAATGAGTAATAAAGCAAAGCGGTCAAATACACATGATGCCAGAGTGGGTACGTTGGGCACCAAGTTGTGAGACTTTGTTTTGGTGTATGAAAGTTAAAAAACAGTGCAAAACTGGTGAGAAGTAGGCAAACACACATGCAGTCATCCTAAGAAATACACAGATTCAGGAGGTTGTTTACTATGTTTTCGATTGGAAAGATTTTAGAAAGAAAGCAGCAATCTGGCCAAACATACAGGCACACTACCATGTCCACCGGGAGGAAAAGACCTGAATCGTGGCGTTAAGCTAAATTTGTTTTAACTTGAGCCTTTAATATAGATAACTGAAAATGTGTAATAACAGATATGACTGAGCCTGGAATAGAGCACAGTCCAACAATGTAAACGTGTAGTTGTACTGTCGTGTAGGTAACTGGCGGACGTTCCTACCTGTCGGGGTTGTGGTGATGGGTTCATTTGAGGAGGCGGTGGGTTGGCAAACACGACAGAGGGGGGCTGCCCGGGGGGGAATGTGGGCTGCAAAGGACAGGAAGTGATGTTAACAGGAGAAGAGCGGGATGCAGGAGGAAAGGGGAGGGGAAAAGTCAAGGATGTACAGTGGACAAGCGGTCAACCCAGAGGGCATCAATCACACTGTGCCAAGCCTCGTACAAGAAATAGTTGTTGGAAGGAATTTCAGGAGTGAAATAGAATTTGAAAAGATAAATGATAACACTACTGGAATGCTGAAAGTACTGGACTTGGTGAGTATTTTCTTCTTGCTTTTTATAATTCGCAAATCATACCCTTCTCACCTTTCACCTGTGGAAGTGAAATGCTTTTGTCATCTGCTGATGAACGTTAAGGTTTTCTGAACCCCAATTCCAATAACTGTTGCCGTTAAGAAAGCAGTGCACCAACGGAGGTTACCATTGATCATTGTGAGGGATGTGAGGATGCGAGCTGAGGAAAGTTCTTAGATTTCCATCGCAAAAAAAAAGAGAATTAAAAAACATCTTTGGAATATGAAATGTCTAAATGAAAAGTCGTGTGACAACAAGCACCCTGAGGACACCTGATAACAACACACCCTGGTAAACTCGGCGATATAGAGTCAGAGGAGCTAAAGCTAAAGCAGGTAAGACTTACCTTTACGTTGCCTCTGTCCGCCTCCTCAAGTTAAAGTTTTGTGTCAAAGCTTAAATATTACTTATCAAGACACTGAAGCGTGTAGTAATTTGAAGTATTCATTGGTAATTATGGTCAGAACACACACAAGCCTCTGAATGAACTGTATTAAGTAGACAGAAAATCATAATAATAATAGGCTACACTTGAGCATTCAAATTTAAACAAAGTTTGAATATTAAAAATAATATGGGATGAAATTCAAATTGGATAATGGAAGATGACTGACAGCACCAGTAGAAACAAACTTCAGAAAGTAGCACAGCTCCTTACCTGTGAGAGGCCCGGGGAGGGGGCCGGGTGGGGGCTGGAGGGGGGTCCTGTTATAGGCTGTGGTGCTTTATTCATTTCATGGAGTTCTGCATGGGGAGGCGGATGTGGACCTGTGTACAGATCTGCAGAGACAAAACGATTAGAAGTTAAATCACCCATCTAAGTCCTTTACTAACCAACTATCTAACTCACGGTAACATCACCAGCCGTTGCAGCGGTTGCCTGTCAGTGCTGTCACTATACCGCCACGCAATTAAGAGTTGTTCAGATTAACATCTTTTGCTATCAGAAATGAATTACCTTCCATGTAGATTAGACAACCACCACAGAAGGAGATGCATTTGTCTCCCGTCGCTGGAGGCTCGAGGTTTTACTATTTTGACGCAGGCAGTACAAAGGACCCCTCACAGAGGAGCGGTCCACTCAGCTGAACTGCCCTCCGCTCTCCTCCATTTCGGAGGACGAGTGATGGGAGCAGTGACAGGACGTCAATCACACAGAAAATAACCAAATACACTCTCGCAGCTTGAAGAACAATATCTCTGCAGGCAGAGTGACGTAGAGCAGGGTGATCAAGCCTCCACTGATTGTATATACTAGTCATTAAGGTATGAGAGTTTAAGAAATTGATTTAAAAATCATTCATTCATTCATTCAGTTACCAAGTCAATATGGAAAGAACACAAAGAGAATCAATACATGTTTAAAGACCAGTTGCAATTCTGAATGATAGCAGACCGTCTCAAACAATATCAGAACACTCCAATTTCAAACATGTGATTTTCTAAGTAGCTGTAAAGGTCAATAAATATATTCTAATTGTTTTGAATTCAAGTGTTGGATTCTAAAGTGTGGATATTTATATAAAATTCATGAAATGATACATGCAGGAACTACCCAACAACAAAAAGCCTTTCACCTTATTACTGAAATAAACTGTAGAGGAAAAATGTAGTCAAACAACATAATGTTCATGATTCTCAGCAGTTGATTCTCCTGTTGATAATGACGGCTCTGAATACTTACATTTATGAACCCTTTTAGGTCCTAAGTGTAGTTGCACTGACAGAGGGATTGTCCTACAAGACAGAGAAAAGCCTGGTTAACAACGAGCAGTGACGGACTTCTCGTTGTGTACTGAGTAGAACATGTTCTGATGAGAAGTCTGTAACATCCTGGTCCTCAGTGTAGATGATGCCGATCATCTTATACCTATATACCTATACTCTGTCCTGTGAACAATATCATGGCATGTATATTTTTTGTGAATTATTGTTTCTCTTCCTAGAAAATTGGGTCTTATAAAACATGCTTTAATCAGTGATAGCTGTTGCACATATACTGTAAACGTAACGATTAAGTAAAGAGGACATCAGAAGACTCAATAACACGTAGAAACTGTAAGAACACTATGATTGGGATCTAATTATTCAAAACAATCAAATTATATAGATTCTTTAAATGTATGCAAAACCAACAAACAAGAAAACACCTAAAAGACATGAAACTATAATTTTATTGAGCATAAAAATAATAAAAACAAGCAGAAATAATTCAATACGCCTCGTTGGGGACGGCCTGTTCCCTGATCAGTCTTCTATTATTGCATTACTTTTGCCAGTGTCTTAAGTGTTTGCCGTGATTGTTTCAGTATCTGTACTACAGGCAAGTATTGTATAAAAGTCATAATTTTGGTATCATTAAAACACTAGTTTACTGCTGTGAACTCGCTCAGGATGCATTTAAGACGTATTGAGAACTGATCACTCAAACCCCGTTCGGAGGTGGTCTGGGCCAAATGTGGCCAGCTAATGAGCTCGGCCTGAGGTCTTGACCACTACATACCTTAGGAGGCAGCAGTGAGTCACTGTAGCGCAAAAGGACCAACAGATCTAAACTCACTCGGGATCTCTTCACCCAGTGACACTGTAGCATGAGGGAGCGGCATGCCCCTCTAGTAGGGGCGGTTTCTGGTTTCTATGTCACTGTGTTGAGTTTCTTTCATGGAGGTCACGAGAACCGACACTTACATACCAAGTACGGGTGAATATTATGACTGCTGATACTAAAATCCATACCGAAATCATAAAATCAATCCAATATGCATTTCAAAATAAACGAGTTCATCCCCTGCTGTGCACACAGTCTCCAGATGAGACTCAAGTGTTTCTAATTAATTGATTTTTTGTCCTGCCATATCTATAAGGAACTAAAAGTATCATAATATTGTCGTGATGAAAGACAAGAGCTCTAAATTTGCATTTTTGCTGAGATGATGCAGCAATGAAAGTTACAGTACGCACTGGCGTGTGTGTGGGAGCATCCCAGCATGCAGCAGGTGAGGAGTTGACTGATGAAGTGAGATATGGAAGTAACGGTGCATACAAACGCCAGTATATATCTTTTATGTAAGACATTCTTGGTTTGTTATGAAACTGTTGCCATCCAGGTATATTTGGCCAACCATTATAATATGCAAATTTTTATATCCATCAGAGAGCAGTTTGGTTCTTGTGACATCCACTGTACCAAGTAACATCAGGTGTTGAGAGAGTGTGGAAATCTTACGAGCGTGTACTGAAGAGAAAGAGCAAAAGAGCGAGAGAGTGAGAGAGCGACACCAGAGTAAGGAACAGCTGATTAAATCAATCAACTCCTCCCTTGCTGCAGGCAGGGACACACGCACGCACACACGCACACACACACACACAGAGAGCTGCAGTGTCAACACAAAAACACAACTTTAGAAATCTATGTTATGCAATGTAAAAATACGTTCGGTTTATTGCAAAACTATGGCGAGACAAAATAATTAAAACACTGGAGTTGTATATGCAGATTGTACTTGCAGTAGTTGTTTATCAGATGAACTTGTTTATTTGCTTTTGCTTTCCTTTGATTGTATTATTATGTGCGTATCAGTTTTGGTATCAAGAAATAAAAAATGACTGTGGTACGGGTACATGCTACCAAATTTCTGGTATCTTTGACACCCCTAGTTGCTTCATATACTTTGAGCAAAGGCACCTGGAACGGAGCAGTTCATTCTGGAAGTGGACCAGTCTTGCAACTGGCACCAGTTGTTATGGTGTGCATCGCGGCTACATGTAGTTACACTTCTGTGGAGGTGCGAGTCAATCCAATCAAGGGGGAAGTATAAATAAAGCAGTAGGTGTGGACACCCAACATTTCTGGTGATATGTTGCCTCTTGTTGGTTCGAAATGGAATATATTATTTTAAGAAATACTATGCAACCATAGTAATAGTATTACACATTGTAATAATAAGATGCCTTACTATAATTACAATGTGTGTGAACATTTTGAAAAGCCCTCGTAAATATTTTACGAGTATGTCAAACATAGTGAGCGGTTTGGTTTGCCTGGAATAGACCCAGTCTGTGTTTCTTTAATTTCTTCCTCTCCTTCTTTTAATTTCTGAGTGTCTATATACACAGAAAGTATCACTGAATCCTGCCAGTCAGGCGTGCTATTATGGGTTTCTGTTTTTTGTGGCCAACTGTTATTAGTTTCCATTGACATCTGAATAATGCAAAAAAAGGGAAAGATCTAAGACCTCCTCTATGATCCTATTTCAAAGTTAACCCACATTTTACCCCACCCATCCATCCCCTCCCTCCCGACCTATGTTAGTTTTGTATTATGGCTTTCTGTTGAGAGAAATTTGTGAATTGATACCAAATTGTGCCACTCTGTCTCATGAAATGGGTCAAACTAGCTCACCTTGCAGCCGAACTCTCTCCGTCTCTGCAATAAACTTCAACAAACCAAAATTCAACCAAGGTGGTATCTCCTTAAATAGAAGTAAAATACTAAATAATGGATGGATTGGTCTACACAATCCACCGCACAGAATAAACATGATGCTATTATTTGAGTGATGCCTGTGTGTGCCGCTTGTTATACACAAGCCGTTTCTGGGTAAATACGGAAGTTAAAAACAACAATGCATTTGCGGTCTGTACAAACAGAAACAACGTGTGATTATTTGCATACAAAGCGGGGAAGTTAGATCCAATCACATGTGGAGACGCTTTGAATGCCAGGTAAGAACAAACGCTCAATCAAGATGTTCACTTGTGATCAGATCACTCAGGATGGGTCTTAATGCCAGGTCTAAACAGAGCCTATTTGATCAATGCATCTTCCCAAAGTTCAGTGGCTCTCTACTTCAGTGAACATCTCTTTTCCCCAGTTCACACCTCGAAGCAACTCTGTATATTGACAATTCATGCACTGCAGTTTTTTTTTTTATCTCAAAATGTACACCCATTGATTCAAGGGTCATTTCCTGACACCGGTGTCATTATCTTCCTTTGGTTATATGGTTCTCATAATGGTGCCAAAATGGTATTTATAAGTGAAGCTTAATTTATCACTGGCCAGTGACACACAACTATGCTCTCTTCCCCTGACTTATACACAGAGCAGAAAAAGCCTGAGTCATTGTGAATCAGGGTGTTTTTTTCCTTTTCTGAAAGGAAATCACGACGCACAAGTGGTTGGCACTGTCACCATGACATACAAATCCAAGAAGAAGAAAAAGACAATGGGTTTTACCAGAGCCAAGTCTCCCATACAGGCAGATACCATGCCTTGCTGAAAAACACATTGAGATCTATGATTGGTTTCCCCTCAGTGTGCTGGAGCCTCTTAGCTGAAAGAATATTGGCAGTATAATGGCCTCTCTTTCCATACAACGTCCCAACTTGGCTCAGTTCAGTGTGTCAGCCCAGCATGGGTGGGCTTTGCATTTCCGTGACAACAGGGCGACCCGCTTTAAGGTGTATCTTTACACTGTTGAAGTGCTTGTATTGAGTTAATAAAACAGCATCTATTCTTCGCAAAAAAGTCCTCTGTTATTTCCATACTTAAATTTTGCTTTTGTTCTGAAGCAGCAAAATCAGGAAAAGTTGGGTTTTCATTAACACTGCTTCTCTAGGGCAGAAAGCGAAACAGTGATTTGTGATTTGTAACAGTGAAATAAGGCAGATAAATAAACTTATAACTACAGAGATTCATTTGGAAGCCATAAACGTTCTGAAAACTGAATACACAGACTTTTAAAAACATGTCTAGCCTCCTCACAGACGCGAGTTGTCTCTCACTACGCTGTCATTTGCGGGGAAGACGATGGCTTGTCAACGGATGTCTGCGGTCGGCGAGATGTGAACGCGGCTCGCTCAGAGGCAGGGCTGGTGCGCTCTGACCCAACTGCAGAGAAGGTCCATGTTGGGCGCTGCACACTTGGAACTGCTAATGGGAATGCAAATCAGTGCAGCTTAGTTTGACTAATAGCGGCAAAAATTGCCAGTGGAAAAACCCTTTAAGTCAGGCTTAAGGAAAGTCTGTACGACTGTGAGGGGTGACAGGCAGCAGTTCAAAGAGTCGTCTACAGACAGAAAGATTGTCGGAGAGACTGGAGCTGGAAGGGAGGTGAAAAGCTAAGTTAAGCTAAGTAAACAACCTAAGGGCTAAAAGAGGTTCTCTGACTAGCCCGCATTGCCTCAAGGCCTTACCCTTCACACTCGGACACACACTTGTTTAGTGCTTTTTATTGCTTTTACAACTACTGTGTCAGTGGCAGACACACTCCTAGCCCCACAAAGGACAGGTTAATGAAATAAAAAACAGAGTTATTAGTACAAATCTAGCAAAAGGTCTGAAGCTCTATAAACTAGCAGAGAAGGGTACCCATGAAGCCCTAACATATGAAGGAATCTGTCTTCTAGGGCCCTGGTATTCCAAGTAAGGGCAGGGCTCCCGTGGGGCCGGCAGAAATTTAAATATATAGGGATATTGGAACTACCAAATTTCATATCATATGTCTGGATGCATTTGAATTTTTTCCATAGAGGTATATTTGATAATTCCCTGAAAAATGAATGATGACTTAAATGCAGCCGTTTAGAAGCTCTTGTGAGTGAAGTGACTCCGCAGTCACTTCACACCCAGATACCACCCCGCACTTCTAAAGCTCTGACTTCATATCATCAATATAATCTTCACCATTGATGTAATTTTCAGCTAAAATTACAAGTAAAACGATCAGAAGTTACAGAATAACGTTTTAATGTGCAGCTGTTTCAAATTAATTTCAGCAACCGTGCTGATCTAGTGTCCGCTTCACTGTTGTTTATGCAGAGAGGGATGTACTATGCAAAAAACAAATCCACCTCTGCGGTAGTAAATGTATCGGTAATAGGCATGCAACAATAACTGGAGGTTCAGCTGGAAAGGATATACTGACAGTGAAAATGTAGTTCCAGTGACACAACATCACACCAGCACAGCCTGCTTTCCCACCCCCTCCATGTTCCTATAATTCTGCCAAAACCCACACATGGCCAGACACTAGACTTTCAAGTTTCACAACAGGAAGCTCGGTAGTGTCCTTATGTCAGGCAAACTGTGGCCTGGCTATAAGACAACATGCATGTGTCCTGTGATTGCATGTCTGCAATTAGATTCATTCATTCTCCATGGCTAAAGCACATCTGAGATCACTGCATGATATCCTTCTGGACTGTCTGAATGATAAAAAAAAGACATATCATTGGAGACAGGTCTGTATATAGCAGATAAAGCTGTCTGATCTGCCATATGAAGGAAACAGCATCCATTTTGGCCCCATATTCTCAGCTATAGTCACATGTCTGCAGACCTCAACATCAGCCTCATGTCTGCAGTCTTCAACATCAGTATACAGTGATCAACAAACGGCATAAGCATGTACATACCACCGATGATGCCTTTATAACAAAACAATGCAAGTGTCAAAACAGATCTGCAACGCTCACATGAAGCCAACTAACCACTTGTAGAACACACATTTTTCTCTAAATAAACTGTTGGACAAAAGCAGGGGCGTATCGACATGGTCTACCCACTGGGGTTGCAATCGTCACACAACTACCACATGCTTGGTCTTGCCAAAACGCCTATAAATCATTTTTTATATGTCGTTTCGTGCGATATTATGCTGTTAGCCACAATGCTAACTTCTTTAGGCCAAGCCTGTTTTTACCACGTGGTTTCCCCTGCTATTGGCGCGATGCACTCGCCAGCTGCCGGCTTCATAGCTGCCTCACCTCACATGGATCATGACAAAGTATCTCTGAGTTAAAGCATAAACCATACCGAAAGGCATGAGAGAACAAGACAGGCGTGACGCCGGTCGTCTCAACTGGAACAGACTTGACAACTATCAAGATCGCGCACTTAGCTACTGGTTAACGTTGGTAAGCACTGAATGTGAGTAGTGACCAACTATGCTTGACAGCTTAAGCAGCTGGCTACGTATGGACACAACAGCAGTGCTGTCAACTGTGACAATGAGCATTGCAATCAGTTAAAGTCAGACACATCCATCTCATTTTGGACAGCAATATATGCAATACGTATGTACTGAGTTACTACATTACACAGGACACAGTTTGACTAGAAAATGGCTTGTAGCACTATAACCTTTATAAGTTAGATATGGCATGTCATCCCACTCACACCCAAATGATCGTGCCATGATGAACGGTTCAAAACAACTCCCCTGTCTTTTAATTCTTCGCCGCTTCCCATCATCCAAGAGACGGGTACAAGTTATAGCTAGTATTTGACACCATGTTCTATCCCTGTGTTTGGTAGTCTGGTTAACTAACGTTAACATAATCCAGTTAACCTTCGTTTAAAGAGAGAGACCCTGTTTTAAGCCACCCTTAAGTCACGTTGATTGGTAACCTTACACGTTTGACCGTTTAACGATAATAGAAATGTTTTCAGACTGTTGGCATCCTCGTTAAGACATTTGCGTCACATTATGTTGGGTTTAGGTATCTCTGTACATTACATGACAGTCGGCAAATACGAGCACACACGCCCCACAACTTTCAGCTAATGGGCAAAGCACAGCTTTGGCACAACCACGACGATCTAACTAAGTTAACGGTTAACGGTGAACGATTCTGACCTAGCCTGTGTAGCTAGCTAACGTTAGCAACAAGGTTGGACCGTTATCCATATAAATTACGTTAAACGGCGAAAGCAACAACATTGTGATGAGACAGTCTATGTGTCGATTACCACGTGTGATTTGCAAGTTACAGAATATATTCGTTAGCGTCACACTAGTAAGGCCAAGTTTTGGTTGTGTATCGTAGGGTTAGCATGCTAGCCGGACTAGCTAAACTGAAGAAAGAACACCCACGTCGTCTTAGTATGGAGTGCTAGCAGGCAGCTAGCTAGCTAATCCCCAAAACATAGCAGGAGCACCAGTTTGCCGAAACCTGTACATAAAGTCACCACGGCTACGTATATCTCGAGGAAAAAAAGCGAAACGTATTTTGAACTTGTTTTCCCAATTATTTGTGTAAAATTACTGGACAGATGTTTGATAGTTGAGCATTTAATAAAGAATTACGTTGAGGACCGCAACGTTACCTTTCTCTCCTTGAGTCCGCAGAGCCGGACGGACGGAAAATCTTCCCGGAAGCCGGTAGGTAGGTAATTCCGGCAGATTCCCATCACGTGAAACTTTTTCAGTAGTAACGTTAACAGACAGTTATGTTATGTTATGTTATGGGCCGTAAGCACTGTATTTATTGTTTGTAAGCTCCAAAATAGTTTATTGTATTTGCACGTAAACGACACTGCTTGAGACTTTGATATTTGTATGATACTTCTCAAAATATTTCATATTTTTAATAGAATTTCAAAGGAAAAAGTATTACCTTATCTATGCATGGTTCAAAAATGGCCCCATTTCATGTAGTGAATCTGGGCTAAAGCTATATTTTTTTCAGCCACTGCTTGTGATAAGCCTATATATTTTACTGCATGACTTTAAGCAAAATGGTAGACACAGGCAGTCCATTATAATTTGACCAAAACAAAACCTTTATTATAATTTTGCAAATAGCCAGTACTGAACTGAGTTTCATGTCATTCACCCAAAACAAGACCCAAACTAGGAATGCAGAAGCCAAAGTATAACAAAAGTGAAAGGAAATTAGAAATGTCCAAGTGTTAATTGTTACTTTCAATATCCGCTGGAGGTTAGTCAGATAGACAATGACTTTTCAGCTTGCAGAATACTTAATTTCCTCCATTAATATGCCAATACAGTATACATATAGTGTGCATACATATATAAAAATGCACACAAAGTGTATAGATTGAGGACACCACTCATGTTTTTTATGAGTGTGATTGTGAGTTTGATCAATAAAAGCCAGCTCTAGGACATTGTTTGCACCTAACAAACACAAGAAGAGAAACATCACATTTCCACCTTGTGGATCAGAGTTTTTATTTTTAATTCAACCTTTTACTGTACTGTTACAAAACCAAAAAAGAAAAACTTGATACATACTTTTAAATGTTCTACTTACAAATGATGACTGAGCATGTAAATAGTTTGTTTGGGGGAATCCAATAATGTGAACCGAGCAGTTGCCTACTGATGACTGAAACATGTACAGGAGGGCGGTGAGAGGATACCTTGGTTTGAACTGGCCCGAGTTTATTCAAACAGCTGGTTCAGAAAGAGCACGGACCCAGATTAGAGCAATGAGTGGGTAAAGCCCTAGTTTACCCTATCTGTGTAATACCAATCCAATTAACCAGACTCCAAAAATACATTTTTTTTATGACTGAGGCTGGAGCTGGGCCCCAGAAAAATGTGAGAAGACACAGTGGGGAAGAAGGGTTAGTCTTTTCTCACTCTTTTCAGCCATGCAATAAACAACTAAACATAACATCTAGCAAGAGCCATGGATGGCAACCAGTAAAAAAAACGGGAAGAAAAGAGAATGGTTTTGAGGACACTCTAGGTTTCATAGTTGGGGTTCTTGCGGAGGATAACAAAGCCCTCCAGGATGGGGGTAACAGGAAGGTATTCCTCAGTGGCCAGCTCTGCTCTCTCTCCATGAGCCAGCAACACCGGCGTGGTGTGGGTCTGGAAACCTGTGATAGCCTTTGGCTTTCCTGCCTGGCCCACCACATCAACTGCCTGCGCACAGATAACACAAATTAGTGAAATGGCATTTTTTCTTTCAGCCATTCAAGATTTTCCTTAATCCAAGTCCAGGATAAGATGTTATTTTATGTTCCTTGCTGTAGCTTTTCAAAGCCAGTTGTTAAGTACACCGTCATTGCACAATTTCCAAAAACATTTCAGTCTTCAAATTTCTCAGAGTAACTGGGCCATACCTGTCCAACTCTGACCGATACGGGCAGTGGTCGGAGCTCCTCATCGAATGTGACCAGCATACGTGGCTGCATGGCTGCTACCAGGCCATAAAGTATGTAGTGAGATTTCCCCAGGATTACTGTAATGCACAAAGTGAACACCAGGGGGAATATTAACACAGGGCAATGATCAGGGAATGAATTCAAAACATTAAGCAACACTGGTTAAATTTGTGTACACAAGGAGCAAAGGCAGAAGGAGGAAAATGAACTCACTGTTCTTGACGTCAAGGAAGGAAACAAGCACGGTTAGAAGTCCAGCCACAGCGACCTGACTCATCAGCTGCCTGTCGCTATGGTAGGGACAGAGTGTCAGTGTGCCTTTGCCCAGGTGAGTCAGACCCTGTGGAGGTGCAAGCACCAGAAAGTCAATATTCACTAATGCACACACTTTCCGAGTGGGTCACTTGTGTATGGTGCAGAGTGTCCTTTGTGTTGTCACCCACCTGAGCCAATCGGACCATGAAGAGATTGTTGGGGTCTTTGGCATGATACTGTGCCAATTGCCGCAGCATAGCAGCCAGGCGGGCATTATTTGTGCCTAAGGAAATGAAATAGGAGAGCATGTTAGATGTGTAACAGAGGCAACAATGTGCATCATTGAAAATGCCACATCAACATGTACTTTTAAGTAGACAATACTGAAAATATCAGCAGGGTTCACGTTTACAATTGGAAATTAAAGTATTTTAATGATATTTGATGAATTGCTAATTTAAAAATGTTACATATGTTAAGTTTCAAGCTTAAGTTAAAGAGTAACTAAACCAATTACAGTGAAAAATATAAAGATATACAGTAGGGTTGATGATCGACTCGTTTTATAAATATGCATATGGACCGCCCTCTACAGGTTGAAACCTGGTTCTTGCAACTGATTTTTATTTTTGGTTCTGATCTGGATTAGTTAAGTAGATTAGCTTTTTGTCACCCACTGTTCAAACCAACTCTTAGCCTTTGTGGAGGCCTGCGGTATATAAGTGCACTTTCGGTTTACAGAGCATTTTTACAAATATGTAAGGCGCATCATAGAAGTTAAACATTTAAAAATACGTTCGGTCAGAACATTAATTCCATATATGATAGTTTCAGAGCCACACTTACCACTGCCGACCATGCCCATGGCAAAGATAGAGTTGTGTGAGACCTCGGGGTCGGCATCATGAGAAAACTTGCTGAGGGTGTCCAGGATGTTCAGGCGAGGGTTGGACACAGAAATGAGAGCCAGAGCTAGGGGGACCGCCCGCCTCAGGGTGGGCTCACCATAACGCAGCTGATAAAATGAAATATAAGAAGTTTAGTCCAAATGATCAGATGGGTGAAAGAAGTGTGATGTCGGACAAAGCAAAAAAGGAGTTATGAGATCAAGCATTCAGTAAAAGTAAACAGATAATAGAGTAGAAAGCTGACAGTGAATAGTGCGACTGACCAGATGTCCAAATGTTCGGAGTGCCATTTCAGAACCAATCTCCTCCCCCATGGCAATGAGGGCGATGCCAAGGACAGCTACACCCTAGGATGCACAACATACAAATACAATGTTAAGACAGAATGTCATAAACAGCATATAGCTGATAAGACAGCAAGTAAATAGAGAGAAAATCATAGTTGTAAATTCTCTGTACCTGGTGGGAGCCCATGTCAGCGGTCTCCTTCTTGTCTTTGTCTTTCTTATCCTTCTTGTCCTTGTCTTCCTCCTTTTCTTTCTCCTTGGCCTCATAGTGCTCACTGCATATGTGGAGAAGCTGCTGAACTTTCAGAACATTGCCGGAACCTGGGTGGGACAAATCAATACTGTGTCTTATAACAGTCCTGGAGAATGTAGATTTTATCAGCTCAACTGATGGATATCTGCATTCGTGCCAACAACAATATCACTTTGGAATAGTTGACAGTACACTGAGACTGACCTGCATATGCACAGATATCCACTAGTGTGTTGGCAAAGCTGCGGAAAGGTTCAGGTACAACCTGTAGAGCTGCCAGGGTAGTCTCAATAGCCTCTCCTTTACCTACAGACAGAGAATGACACAAACAAAACAGTTAGAGCAGCGATATCTCAAGGGAGGGAAAGGAGAACATAAAGTAGGAACTGAATATACCCAAAAAATGTTTTGACTTACAAAAGCCAAAAACTGAAATAGCTATCACAAATCAACGTTTAATTTATCTCATTTCTGCTTGGGCCACTATGGTCACTGCAACTCTTCCATTGATCCCTCAAGATATTCCGCTTCACTCATCAGTGTGTTTGTCTTCTTGTTACTTCTTACCCAAGTGGTTGAGACCCAAGCCTAGAGGCAACCAGCGGGCATAAGTGTCCTTCAGCTCCTGTTCGTTCTTCTCCATGATGGTTTGTACAATGGTGGAAGTCACATCGCCGTTACAGGACCCCACTGCGATCATACCACATGCCAGCGCCGTCACACCAACCACCTGGAAAGAAAACAAAGAAGCATTTGAATGTTGCCAAAGCCCAACATGTTAAGTAAGAGAGGCACTTTAAAACCAAAGCACACTTCCTTACCTCCATGCTGGATTTGGAGTCTCCCATGACGGGGAGAAGCAGAGAAAGGACATCTTCTCTGTTGGAGCCAGCATAAGCCAGACCCAATCTGAAAATGTGTTGAAAACAAGACCATAAGATAACTCTTCAGTGATTGTCAGATAAGAATGTTTGAATAGTGCAAAAAACTCTTAAGTGGTAAGTACAGATAAGTAAAAAAACATCACTGTTACAGTGTTATAAAACTATAGCAAACCCTCTCCTCACCCAAAAATGGCTCCTATCCTCATGACATTGCTGTTGTGGAGCACGTAGTCTGAGAGTAGGGCGAGAGCTGGGTCACATTCATTCCTCACACCGGAGTTCACAATGCCACAAGCCAGGAGAGCACCAGACTGCACAGAGACAGATGACAACAGTATGAAACAAAGAAAAATACAACTCTATTGTTCCCTTATTAAAAAGCGAGGGAAGTAGATTGTAATGTTCAAAATGTCAAACTCAGTGAGGAATCACCTGAACAGATGTAATTCAATCAATGCAATGAATTTTGTTTACTGGGCAAATCCAACTTTAAGTGTTATTAGCATATGCAGGTTCTCATTTAAACTACTAGAGTTGCTTTAATACAGGATGTTATATTGCTAACATACAACATTCGAAAAATAATTTGAACTCAATTATGGAAAAGCTTCCAATAAGCTGTAGCCTCATGTCTACCTTGATGTAGTCCTCAGAAGAATAGAGATATTTGTCAATCTGGGTCAGGCCGCCGTCCACGTCCCACAGCAGGATCATACCCAAAGAGGCTGCAGCGCTCAACATGCCTATGAAGATTCAGATTATATATTAAGATACAAAATCAAACACAACAAATCACGAGTACATGATGTCTACATATTATTTAGGTAAAGACAATTGTTATGTCGGCTGAGTAGTGTGGTGGCAAGGCAAAGTGTGTGTGTGGGTGTTTTCTTTTACCGTGGTCCTTGTTCTTGTACAACCATTTGTTCCCGTCATCTGTGAGTAGCTTGTCCTGTCCAAAGGCTGCGTTGACAAAGCCGTTCACAAAGGAGGAGGCCAAGTTCATACGAGCCGAGTCCACCTGGGAGCCACTGCCTCCAAACCCTATCACATAAAAATATAACTTAGTTCTCCTGCCACAGCAGCCGTCCTAATCTGACAATAGGTGATGCAGTTATTTGATCACAAGCATGTTTATTTACATTTTCCATCAAAGAGCAAGTAAGTCTCTCAATCAATGACAGAAAATAATGTCATTAAATCATTTTATTTAAGATTTCTTGTATCGTCAGACCAACAGTCCAAAATCAAACCATCTTCAATTAACTATCATATGATGAAGAAAAGCAGAAAATCCTAAAACTGCAGGAACTTGTACAAGAAAATATGTTGTTTCTCCAGAGAAAATGACTAAAATGAGTATTCAAAAGTTATAATGAATTTTACCTGTACATTTCATGATCAACTAATAGTTACATCAATAACACTAGTCGGGACAGATTTTTCTGACCGACCTAACTGAACACACATTATACACATACGGACTCACTGTTGTTTTCCAAGTGTGTTTTGTAGATGTCATCGGGGACTTTGGGTTCCATGATATCCAACTGGGAAGAGGACAAGACAAGTTTGTTAATAACTTATGTTGTGTAATCATGAGAAAGTAGAAAGCTATATGACAGCGAGATCGTGCTAAATTTATAATCCTGCATCTCCTTCCATAAATCACACCATTATTCTTTCTGTATCAGGCCTCTATTTAGGGGGAAGAACTCACTTTGCTGTGAGGAAAGTCATACGCTTGCTGTCTGTTGGTTAATTTTTCCACAACTTCCACTTTCAGTCATTCCAACTTTGATCTGCTACTTTTCAAAATCCCCCCGTTATTTTTGTTCTCACAATCAAAGGCTATACATATGAAAGATTTATCACAATAAAATACTATCAATAATTATCAATTATTATAGCCTCTGAATTTAACTTACTAATACATATCAAATATGTAGGTTTTGTAAGATGTATTCAGTATCTATTTCTGACTTTTAAGTTTACATGTAATCTTCTAGTCAGCATAGGTAGTCAAGGGTTAATCTTTTGAAAAAGGCTTTTGTGCGATTTAAGTGAAATACTGAAACATTTTATTTAAAAATAATGAATTGAAATTTCCATTTAAAATAGATTTAAGATTAGGGCCTATGATTCTATCATTTTTGCTTTGGATTTTATTTCAGCCAGTTTTTCAGAGCTTTTTCCAAATAAAAATGTACCATAATTGTGAAATCCTAATTTTCTTTACAGTTTAACAATGGTTTTGTCTCTCTTTATCCCCTCCTCCTCCTCGCTCCTACCTCTCTGGCAAGGGCCAAGAAGTTGCTGTTGAGCTGCACGTTGGACATGATCTCTGTCAAGTCCTCGTAGTCCTCTACGTCTTCATTTAGTTCCAAGAACATGCCATGGCGGCCCAGCATGAAGGCCATCTGCTTCTGGATAACTCTGCAAGGCATGAAGATGAAGGGAGGTTGCATGTCATATACAATACACATTGCGTGGGGCCACATTATAAACTAAATATATAGACTATATCTTATATTATATTATATTTTAGTCAGTCATGAAAAATAGAAACTTCTATCAACAGTCTAGTTTTTGTTACAGATTCTGGACTTATATAACTCCATATAAATATACACAAACGGTATATATAGTCCAGAGTCAATAACAAAAATAGAATGTTGATGAAGTGTCTATTTTTTCATTAATAACATTTCTGAACTTTATGCCGGTTTAAAAGTTGTACACTATCCATTAGTGTCATGATCATCTTATGCCAACCAGAAACAGAACATTTCCCATCCTTACATGTCTTTGCAGGATGTGAAGATATTTTCTACCAGCTCCACATCATTGAGAATCAGCGCCAGTCGAAGGGCTTCTGGGTGACGGTTAAACTTCCTGAAGATGGTCAAGGCGCAACGCAGCAGTGCAGAGTTTTCTGGCTCAGGAACATAGCTCACACAACTGGGGCAGAAAAAATAAGAAAGGTCATATTTCAGGGACAAGTATTTTAATAAGTGTTTTTTTCTCAGGACTAATACAACTATATAAGGAGGTTTACTATTTTCTTTGCAGTTCAAACCTGAACATACCTTGTGAGGTAGAGGCAGACTTTGCCATATGCATTTTCATCAATGTAGTCGTCCAGCATGTCCAACCTCTCGATTTCCATGAGCAGGTCGCATGCCTCGTGTTCAGCATTGTGGGCCATGTTATAAGGCACAATCTCCTTCACGAGTTTCAGCAGAGTCTCCTGCTGGGTCTTGTCATTCTCTTCCACCTCCTGCCACTCTTTGGCCACCTCACCTGCCAGGTGCCTGAAAGATGATGGACAGAAGCATTCAGCACTGTATGCAGCATGTAATTAATAACATTAAAATGTTGTGTTTTCAGTCCAAGCACAATTACCCTCATCTGCCCAGTTATTTTTGTAAAAATGCATTCTCCTCAACATCAGTTGTGTACCTCCATACTTTCCTTGTCCCCTTTCTTTATCCTAAACCCTAAACACAATCCACCAGCTAAATGTAGAGCCAAAGTCCCTATATATTCTTTCAAAAGGGAGAGAAAGACTTGAATTTTGTCTTTCATGATCAATAAAATGGGATCCCAGCATTAGTACTAAAAATAAAAGACGAAGAAGAAATAAGAATAATTTAATAGGAATGGACAACTTCCATTTTTCCTAATACAAGCAGACTCTCCTCCTGATTTGACAGTCTGCACTTGTCATTGCAGCTTCTCCAAAAACCACGAGAGCTAAACTTGTTATTGGTTAATGTTACAGAGTCATGCTGACTTTTCTTACCTGACATATTCATGCCCCCAGGAGGCCAGCTCCTCCTGTGAACCCAGCAGACGGTACTTGAGACACTCCCTCTCCCCGCTCATGGTCATGGCCAGCACTGACACCACATCAGCACAGAAATGCTGCAAATACACACACCATCTACATTTAGAAATGCATTTCCTCGGAAAAGTGATTTGTGCATTGGTGTTAATTCCAGTGTTTCTTTTATGACAGTTCATTTCGTACCAAGCAAATGGTCAACATGCAGAATACCAGCCAACAGTGGCTTCAATTCTGTATATCTGCATAGCTTTCAAAATCGACAGCGAACAGCAAAGACTGCAAACTCATACCTTGTTCTCCCCAGCAGCCATGCCCTCATATGTCTCTTTGAGCTTGCCATAATGTGGGCGCAAGAATTTGAGAGGTTTCGGTACTGAGGTCATCGAGGTGGTTGAGGAGCGAATAAGTCTGCGCAGCTCTTCCAATGCAGGGTGATGCAGTTCTGTGTTCTTATCCTGCCAATGAGTAGGAAAAGGTGACATTAGAGTTGCTTACCTTATATGATATACAATACATTGTACACCTATACACCCAAAATTATTCAGTTGAAGTGAAGAAATGAAAATGTTTTCAGAATACTTACACTCAGTCTCTCCACCATCATCTCCAAATCCTCTTGTAATTGCTTATCTTCTTCTGACTGACAAGTTGAGATAGAAGAGATTAACATTATATAGGATTCCTTAAGAATAAAAGAGACAACTATGTGGTACAAAGCCAAGAGATGCTTAGCCTCCTACTTTTTTTAAAAAGACAATTAGGATGAAGATTTTGGTCAGCCACTGAAATGCTATCTAGTGTAATGTGTTTTGATTTCTTACGTATCACTTTAAAATAATAGTAAAATGACAAATTATGGATGTCCTATTACAATAAATCCAGTTGTCCAACCTAACCTATCATTCCTTAATGTGAAGCTACTTGCTGTATTTCTGTGCAAAATAGTTTAATTCAAAAAGTAAACAAATCTACACGATGACTGTATAAACAACATCGAACATGTTTCATGTTTGGGCTGAAGCTAACTTACCAAATCACGAGTCAGTCAATTGACAGCTTAATACATATATATAACGTTATAAGGCCGACTTACATCAAGCTGAAAACTCTGATACAGAATCAACAGTTTAGACAGATGTATATATCATACACATTTACCAGTGCTGCCCTTGGCTAGCTGAATGCTAGTACGGTGAGCTAACGTTAGCTTACCGGCTGAGTTAAACTAGGAAGATGTGGCAAGCTAACGGAATGAGTTTATATGCAGAACACAAAATAACAAGAGTATATTGACATGTCAGAGATGATATGACAGTTGAGAAATAATCACAAAGTTATTAAAATTTAATTTGTCGTCTACTTTGAATTACAATTACTTGGGCCTGCTCTACCATGTTGTCAAAGCGGCAGTGACTAAGGCAAAATAACACGTCTGGCTCCTGTAACGTTAGTTAACGTAGCACATACGATAAAATTACACAAACTCACCAATTCTTGCTCCTCTTTCTTCTCCTTGTCCTTCCCTGAGGGTTGCTGGCCCTTTTCCTTTCCTTTTTCACTCTCATCGGTCTTTTCGGGCTGCTTATTCTCTTTGTTTTTTGCCTCCTCCATAGTTGCAGCTCTATGATCTGGCAGCTAGCAATCGAATCTCAGGGAAACCGGAAACGTTTCTTTCTTCTTCACTATGATAACAGTGTAGTGCTTCTTATTTACCGCCCCTGCTGGTGGTGACTATTGTTACACCTGTTTGTGGATACTTCAGGTCCTGCACAAAACGCGATAACCTCGTGGTTAAAAGCTAACAAGTTGTCCTTTAACAGTCCTTTAATGCCCTGAAAAACATTTATGGTGCATTTTCACATATCAAATTATGACTTGAGATATTGCGACCATATTTTACCGACAAACGTCAATGTTCCTTACAAATATTAGATAACATTTATGTACTTAATTTACTGTTGCTGTTTTATTTAAATACACAATATTAATATAAATTATTCAATATTTTTAACAAAAGATATAATCATCTGTGGTGTATTATTCCTGAAAGTAACAGGGGAATGGGAAAACGTGTAAGAATTCATAGCTCCTATGTTTAAGAACTGAAATGAAGTAACAGGAGAGGAAGTCATATGACCAGATGAAACTAAGTCACGTACCCACCCCCTAGTTCCCTGTTTATATCAACATGGCTTTTCAAACGTGTGGGCTTACTGTGGGTAGATTAACGTTATGTATTCTGTTAACTCTCCTAGTTGTTGTAGAGGGGCGATATAAGGGATTCAGGAAGTTTGCTCAAGTGCAGGAGACCAGACAGAAAGTTGGGATTGAGGATCAGTGGTTCACACAGAAACTGGATCACTTCAATGGTGCAGACAGCAGAGTGTGGCAACAAGTAAGTCTGTGTATTTGTTAAAATATATTTCAAGTAGTGATCAGATCATGCTAGTCTTTCTATATACATGGGCCTGGGGCTTAATTACATGATAATGAATGAGTCATGGTGAAGAATACAGACATACTGGACAACAATGGTAATCCCCAGTCTTCATTACCATCCCTCCCTTTTTCTTTTCTCAGAGGTACTTTGTGAATGAGTTGCTCTACAAGCCAGGTGGCCCTGTGTTTCTGATGATCGGTGGGGAGGGACCAGCCAATCCAGCATGGATGCAGGATGGCACCTGGCTCACTTACGCTGAGAAACTGGGAGCCCTTTGCTTCATGTTAGAGCATCGCTTCTATGGGAAGAGTCGCCCAACAGCGTATGTTTGACCTTGTTGTCTCAGTAATCGTTGCCTTGTTCGAAGGTGTGTCCAAACCCAGCGTCTTGAAAGTGATTTATTCATGCTTTGGACTGCTAAAAAACATGCTTTCACTTTCACTATTTTGCTTCGTGTCGAGTCAGTGTGAGCAAAGTCAACTTTGTTCCATTACAGCAAAGATTATAGACGTTACAGCTGGTCATTATTTGCAGGTTTCCTGTATGGTGTCATACCTCGGCAGTAACCAAGTTCAAGCCCTCAGACTACAATCATCTATTATGATGAAATGTTCTTGTGCAACACACTTAACTAACGACAAAGGTGCTGTCATTTCTTGAGCTTTTCGGATTCCTTAAAATGCAGATTAAGTACATCAGTTACAGTGAAAGGCCATATAGAAGAAATGTGTCTCAATAACTTGGTTAAGACTTCTGCTTATCCTTTACTTTCAGAAAAGATGCATCACAGACAGAAGATGGTTTTGGTTTCTTCATCTTGGTTGTCTGACTGTAGATTAAAAAGGAAAATATCATTTTACAGTATTGCTGGTGCCAAAGGGGCAGCCATCCACATCACCCTCAACATGTTTGACTCTGACTGCAAAGAAAAGTTGAATCCAAAAAAGAACATTTAAACCATGAGCTTTAAGCTTTAGGTTCCTGGTGTGTGCTACTGTGGTGTAGCCGTTGTACCACTAGATGGCAGCCATGTGTTTAGATGAGGACAGTCCTGCCTAAGGTTAATGTATTATGGTGTATAGAGTACATTATGGATGTTCATGATGTAATAACTAAGAATGACTCTCCTCTCCATTTAGTGACCTGAGCACAGACAACCTACGTTTCCTTAGTAGTCGTCAGGCCTTGGCAGACCTGGCTCACTTCCGCACGGTCATAGCCGAGACTCGAGGGCTGACCAACTGGAAGTGGGTGGCGTTCGGTGGGTCGTATCCGGGCTCGCTAGCAGCTTGGTTCAGGCTGAAGTACCCTCACCTGGTACATGCCTCTGTGGCCACCAGTGCACCAATTCATGCTACAGTCAACTTCCCAGGTACAAAGCAACATTACATCCTACACCCCCCCCCCCAACCTCCACACACATGTATTGGTCTTTCTTCTCATACATTACCAGACACATTACCAGGATTAGCATCTCTGTAGAACACAATAAGAGTTCAATAGAACCTTACTTCTTTTTCTGCAGTCGTTCTCACTGTCTCTTGAAGTAAAAGCTCCAGACAGATCAAAGATGGGGAAGGATTCGTATTGTGTTTGGCCGAGTGAATTGTTTACCTCTGGAAGACTGCAGGCTGAACTCAAGTCAGAGTGCCTGTCCACCCACATGCTCATGCTATCTTCAAGACTCGATCACACACTTGATCCACATTCTCCTCGCATGCAACAAAACGTCAGAGAATAAACACACAATGAAAAGTGTTTACTGTGAAATTACTTTTTTTAGCAAAGCTCCTACTTTACAAAATAATATTTAGTTCCTCAGTATTATTCCAAGTAAGAGGTTGGCTTTCACTCCACATGGAAATCTTCCAGGGTCCTCTTGGAGGCTGTGTTCAGTTCGTTGTAAACTGTGAAAGTCACTTCGTAAAGACTCATCGTTTCCATTTAACCTCTCCCAAACCTTTTTATATAAATACTATCTCAACTTTATTCATGCGTTGCTTTGTAGGTGAATTTGTGCTTTTGCGGTGATTTAAAATACTCCTGTATGTTTAAACGTGGTTATTGTGTTTAAGTGTTCCCGTCTCCCTTTGTCTGCGTGTTTCTCCAGAGTACCTGGAGGTTGTGGAGCGTTCACTGGCCTCAGAGAACACCGAGTGCCCCGTACTGGTTAAAAAGGCTTCAGATACCCTAATGGAACGCCTCAAAGACCCAAAGACCTATGACAACATCACCAACGATTTCAAGTACGGTATCTACACTCGTTGTAACTAACCGTCTCTTCTAGTAACGTGCAGCAATATTTGAGCTGACGAGTGAAGTGAAGTGGGAACAGCACTGCAAGACTTCTTTCAAATAGCTGACTGATTTAAGTTGATGAGTGTAGCCTCAGCAAGATGAAAAGCTAATCAGACACATTTCCCTGAAATTCTCTCAGCCGATGTGAGACAGGGACTGAATTCATGACACCTTGTCAATTCTGCATAATGTGATCAAATACAAGGTGTTTTTGTAATCAATTAATCTATATGAAACTAAAAACATTAACAAGCCTTTATTTAATTTAAATTAGCATTGCACAATTCCTAAATACGCAGTATATTCTATATTATCCGTCTGTTTTTGCAGTTACTTTTCTAATTGCAGTTTATCTTTATGCAGCATTTCAATGAATTTGTTGTACTTTCAATTTTTAAGATTTTGCTCTGACCGTAACGTATTGCTGTAATGTTTGCTGAGGTTTGTGTCAGGTCCTGTTACAGTGTCCTGATCATCTTCATTTCTTTCTAGACTTTGGAGTTTAGGACCTGATCCAGATGGCCCAATGTAGTCAGATTCATCTATTTTTTAATAAATATGGGCAGGAAATGACAAAAAAATGCAGTTCACTCAAATTTCAAAGGAAACCCTCCAGTGTCCTCTTGCCATGCAGACAGGTTTGATATGAACTGACATTATTTTGAGATAATCTACTTCCAACATTGTTCAATGAAGGCGCTCGGAGAGAGATGAACTTCACTGTCATTTACCTACAGATCCAGTAGGCACTGTATATTCAATCCCCACCACCAAAGTCCCAAAAGTCAATTTGAGAGAAAGTATTGAGCTGTTAAGAGTTAAGAGTCAGACATGAGGTAGAGGTTTGTCACACCCCGAGCCGGCCGGACCACATTAGTTAATGTGCAGTAGATATACTCTCTCAGGTATCATGTGCACAAGCTGGGTTTTTATTTATGCATGTTTGGCTGATTGAACGGCAAACAACATTGGCTGTTTCTGGTACTATTTATATTTGCTTATTTAAGGTTGTCATAGTGACAGAAAGGTCAGCGGACATGATGAATCCAGAGCTGAAATAGCTGTTATATAGTCATGTCTCGTCCAACAGAGGTAATAATGGAGAAGGTCTCCACTGCCATGACCACATTGGGCCTCTTTTATTGTAATTCAACTCGATCATGCAGAGTGATGATGCAGACATGTTGTCATGCAGGAACCCGAAGGTCAAAAAGATGGTTTGGAGACCTGTCCAACTTCCCAGCCACAATGCCTCAGAGAATACAGTACTTGCGTCATGATTCTATTGTGAAAGAAGTATCTTTGACCAGACACGTAGATGAGTTGCAGTGAGCATCTGAGGGATTAGTCTGTTGAGGAAGACGTCATTTTAACACTTTATTTTATATCTTAGACAACCGTGTGTGTCTACGTCTGTACACACAGAACAGGGTCATCTCCACTTGTGTGCGTGATGCAGTGAAGTGTTTCACTCTGTACTGCAAGAACAACTGAATTGTTTGGATTTTAGGTTGCTTCGCCAATTGTTTATGGCGGTTGGCACTCTAAATAAGCAAAGCAGTGGTGTGTGGGTGGTTTTAATTGGTAGTAACAAGCTCTAAACACTTTCAGGGAAATGGGCTGAGAACCTCATAGGGGTTCTGAACTAAAGTTTCATCTCTGTTTCCTATGTATCAACATCTTCCTCTTGTTTGCCTCCATCTCTGTCCCTTTCTCCGGTTCTACCCATAATGTCTTTCCTTTTTCCTTTCTCCCGTCCTTATCCCCCCACCCCACCCCCACATCCAGCTTGTGTTCCAAACTGCAGATTCAGACGGCGATGGACTCGGCCTACTTCCTGGAAACACTGGCCGGCAACTTCATGGATGTGGTCCAGTACAATGAAGACAACAGGAGGGTGAGAGAGAATCGACAGAAGCCAAACAACACCAGGAATACACGAGGAAACACTGTTACTGGAGTCAAAGAAACCAAAGGCTGATATTAGCTGTGTTTGGTGTTTTTAAAGGGCATTCCACCAACTTTGTATGTATTGCACTCTAATGAACTTGGAGGACTTCAATATGTTAAATATTGACGCAGGACACCACTTCCTATTCCTCAGATGGTTAGTGTGATGTATAACATGGTGACTCCTTAAAGGACTAGTTTGATCATTCAGTATGCTTCTTTATTTATATTTCATGAAGGGAGTTAATAAGAATATCAATACCGAATAAGTAGCTAAAACCAGTAGCTGGTTCTGTTAGTTTAGACTCAAAACAGAGGGTAACAAAGCTACCCTCGTCTTGAGTTTTATGGGACTGTAAGGTTGCCAAGGATTCAGTACAGACATCAGCAGTCTTAATAAACCCTGTACTGTTTAACCGTGAGAGGATACATCGTTGTGCTTAACCAAATTCTTCTAACTGTACTATAATGTGCGTTTGCATAAGGACAAGCACACGACAATGTGTCTGCTGGTGATCTCCATCAGCCGTATTGCATAATAATGGCAGACTGACCTCAAACTTGCTTTGCTTTCTAGAAAAGAGAAAGATGAGAAGATCAGTACTGATGAAATGTCCTGTAGATATGAGGAGTTGGCTTATCTTAGCGTAAAGTTTGGAAACTGGGGTAAAAGGGAAGCCTGGTTCTGTCGAAAGGTAACAAACTCCCTCTATGTTCAAACACCTGTGGTGTCGTCGTTACCTTGAGGCTGCCAGGCAAAGCAGAGTTAACAGCTAAGGAAACGTCTTTCATGTAACTCCTGATAAAACAGAACACAGAACTTATATAATGTTTTATACTTCCCAAGTGTTGCCCATGCTCCTTTTCTTATCATAAAATCTGTTAGCTTTCTTTTCCCCCCATTGGCACCCACTTTTACCAGTTATCCCTCTTTCCCCTTCCTCGTTTTTCCTCCCTTCCCCTCTCTGTCCCCCTCGGTGCCTTGAGGAGACGTGAGTCCGGTTACCAATAAGCTGATGTGAAAAAGGAACAAAAGACTCTTTAGTCTCTTTGGTTTCCTGTCGCCCACAAGCTAAAGAGATGCTTATAAAAGAACCCAAAGGAGCGGTGGGCCGCAGAGACGACAGCACTGGCGGAAAAACACAGCCAACAGCTGCCTCTGTGACACACGAGTTCGAGAGCAAAACTCCCAGGTTTTAGATACCCCTGAGGAATGTAGGTATGAAGTAGGAGCGGGGTGTAACTCAATCAGAAGCTTCACACTGGACGCGTTATCAATGGGGTGCTTTATTAAATAAGAAAGGATGTTACGCAACCCAACAGCTTGTAGAAAAGATCAGTTCCTCTTTTTCACCCAGAATAGAAGGTGCAGAGACATGTGGAGGGGATGATAAGAGAGGTTGTTTATTCTTGATGCTTTATTTTTGCATGAAAGGACAACTGTGGCAACTTCCCTCCAACCCCAATTGCAAGAACATGTATTCTTTTTGGCAAGTTTACATGTACGTGCACAAGCACAACTGCAATGTTGTACTGATGACAATAAGTAGCCCCAGTGCCTTTCTGAGGAGCACAGTGGGCCGGTGTATCACTCCAGCTCATACACAAGATAACAGCACTTATCTGCACCTCTTCCACCTGTGCTTTTCCTGCTTTTACAAGTAGACTTGTGTGCTGTAGAAACACCTACTGTGAGACTCCTGTGTACATTGATACATTGAATGGTTTTATTCTACACTATTATCAGAAAAGCACAGAGAATTTGAGTCTCAAGCACACCGAAATCCCACTGATGAGGTGTCATCGTCTCTGAATGGAAAACTTGGCTCCTGCTCTTGTCATCTTTTCACAGTACACTACAGTTGTGGAAATACGTTGCCATATATTCCTTAACTGGTAGATAATCATGACATTTAGTTGAACTTTCAGATCATGTCATCTTAACCAATTTTGTTTTACCCATCTTTTCCTTGTGTCGGACCCGTGTCACCGAAGAACGCGACGGGCACCAACATCACCATCAAGGTGCTGTGCGGTGTGATGGGTGACGCCTCACTGGGAGAGCCGTACGCCCGCTATGCTGCTGTGGCCCGTCTCATGATGAAAACCTTCTCACTGAAATGCTTGGATGTCAGCTTCAACAACAACCTCAGAGACATGACTAATACATCCTGGGATGGGCCGGCTGCAGGGGGAGGTAGGTGTGAGCATGTCCTTTGGTCAATGGTATTCTTGTGTGTATAGGTATTTGTGTGTTTTATTTAAAAATGTAATTCCAGGAGTATGTTTTTGTCCTAATAACAGAGGAAGACTGTCCTAGACACTATGATGTCACATTGAACTTTTCCACTGCCACCCAAAAATGTTACTGGGACAGTCGTCTGTAGTGGAGACAGTAATCAGCCTCAGAGACCAGACAGTCAGAGAGCCACAAGCTGACTGTTGGATGTGTTTAGAATCCTTTTAGTGGGTTTTTAAAGACTTTTTGTGGAAAATTTGTTGTAGGTTATTACACGCTATAGCAGAAATAGACAAGGTAGGTTCTTGCAAAGCAGTTGCCCCACACATGTAATTACACTGAATGCGTACATCCCAAATTTATGATGTTACTCACCAGTTACACCACTCAGACTGTGGTTTTTACTTTCTAGCTTCATGAGTGGGAGTGTTGATGGGATCTGGGTGTCGTCTCTTCATCCGAGAAACGTCACCCACGCAGTCCTCTGTTCTTGTGGGGGTGGTGGATAGTTGCGCAATTTCCTCTTTTATATAGGGCAAAAACTGAAAGTGAATACTTCTTTCGGAAAAAAAAACATTATTCTAACTGATTGTATTCCGCTTGCTGTGTAGTCTTTGCTTTGAGTTCTACAAACCAATTGAAAAGGTGAGCTGTGAGTAAACTATGTGTGTTGTCAGGGAGACAGTGGGTCTACCAGACCTGCACTGAATTTGGATTTTACCAGAGCACCGATTCGCGCAACCAACCATTTGCTGGCTTCCCTCTTGTGTGAGTACGTGACACATAGAATGTCCGTAATAAACTGGACATAATAAAATGATATTTTCTGGACTTGGTCCCCGCTGGAGCATCATTACCTCCCCACCTTGTCACAGCCGTTTATTCCTTCTAGTCACATTGTAATTGTATTCTCCCCTACAGGTATCATGTGAAACAATGTGCCTACTTCTACAATGTCAGTGCGGAGCAACTGGCCGCGGCAGTGGCCGAGACCAATGAATATTATGGCAGTTATAATATTCACTCCACCAGAATAGTTTTCCCTAATGGCTCCATTGACCCGTGGCATGCACTGGGCATCACCCAGGACATCAACCCTGACCTGCCTGCTGTTTATATCCAAGGTGAGAAAGGACTGTGTAAATAGATCTTCTAGAACAACGGTTCTCAAGGTTCTAGGGGGGAAAATTTAATTAATCTGTAATTAACACAATGATGAAATGTGTGACTGTTTTGGCCATGGGTTTCATACACTTTCTGTAAGGAAACATCTAAAACCAAAAAGATGGGGTTGGCCCTGGTGTGAGATCTCATCAAATGAGGGTCAATGGTCTAATTTGTTAGTTTAACGTTGAGAGAAAAAGTTTGAGAACCATTGTTCTAAAGATGAGATTCAGAAATGTATAATTCAGTCTGTATTTTATAAAGTTGAAGACTTAAATGCAGACTTGTATTTGTTTGCAGTTATATAACATTAACAGCAAGAGTACAACAATGACATGCTTGTTCAACTTTTATTTTATTAGGGGGGATAATTGTTCTTGTGACTTAGAAAAAAATAAGTTTTACTAGTTTTCGCTGCCCTTTCCTTTTTTCTGTGATGCAGGAACAGCCCATTGTGCCAACATGTATCCTGCCCGGTCCCAGGATCTCATCCAGCTGACTCAAGCCCGTGACCACATCTTCATAATCCTCCAGCAGTGTTTGAAGCAATAACTTCATTGTTATGAGACTGCTTATTCGCCTGCCAAAAATGAATGAGGGCTTGAAGTGGCGCTTTACACAAAAAGAGTCCAAATTTGAAGTATTTTGAATGAGTGACATGCGGTTTAGGAGATAATTAAAGTTGTTTTTGGACAACATGGTATTCGCGTCTGCATTTTCAGATCCATTATGTCTTTACACTGCAAGAACGTCATGTGAAAGTAGAGCTACTATATATTTTTTTTTTGCAGATATAAATTAAACAAAGGAATGGGCTCTAAACTTATTAATACTAGTTTTCTGAACGATCCTCAAGTACTCTGGTATTTCTAAACCAGAGTAAAATATATTGGTTTTCTCGACCCTGTGACTCCAAAGTAATTCATAAAGGAAAAGAACCATGTTAGCGTTTGACAGTGGCAAAAAATAAAAATCCTGTTATACAGAGAGCAGTAAAACAAAAGGAAAACTTTTCAGCAAAAACCTTTGCCTGGAAAACATTGGCTTCAGTTGCATGTGGTGGTTTTTGATATGTGTGGCACAAACATCTTGTACAGAACAAGTTGTGTCTTGTTTGATGGTGAAATGTAACTACACTTTTGGCCGCCAATCAGGGGCATGATGGTATCTCCAGTAGGACCAAGAGATGGCGTATCAGTCACGTAATATCCTTTGGTCTTGCATGTCAGGGTTATAGTTCACAGCTGTGTGTTCATTCACTACATCCTTAAAACACACACACAAATCCAATAACATGACCCCAAAGCACTTCCCCTAACAGTGTTTGTTGTCACAACACAACTCTTCCTTCCAGCTGCACATCCAAGAGATCCCAATCCTTGCAGAACTACAGACCCACAAGAACTGTAGACCGAATCCTCCTCTAAATCAAGCCTCATCATGTGTGTTCCTTGCTATCGCATTGTCAATCAGAGGAAATCTGTTAAAGTGGAGAATCAGCCCACAAGATACACGTTTCAAATATATATTATTGGTCTTTGTTAAGATAAATATTTACAATGGATTTGGTTATAATTGCCCATAATCATTTAATCCCCTGTTATTCAAAGCAACATACACCCACTCATAATCCTCTGTTTGGCAGTAGCATGAATGTAACTGAGCCACTGCCTCTTCTCAGGTTGTGTGTGCCTGTGTGTGCATCTGTGTGTAACCACCGAGCTGTATCACCTCAGTGGACGGGAAAGCACTGGGTGTATCCTTGTGAGCGGGTGTCAGTTGTTGGGACTAAATTAAATGTGTGGTCAGGTAGATGTAGACCATTATTAATAAAACAAGACAGATTTACTTTGTTGTCAGGGAATCTGCCCTAGTGTCTAATTCCTCTACTTCTGTAGGAAGTGACTTTGAGTCCCTCGGTTATTTTCCATTTCATACTATAAGATTTCTCCTCTGTTTCTAAATATTACCCTTCCCTGCCACTTCCTGTTGTAAACAATTTTAATTCTATGGGTCCGTGAAGTTAGCTAGAGTTGGCTGAAACATTACCGGAAAGTTGCTACATATACTTGAACATGAAACTGAATCTTAAAGCTTTTAAGAAAAATAGCGATAACTCGGCATGGAAATAGTATCTTTATTGTGCACAATAAAGAGATTTATATTATAAGGGGCATGACGCTGTGTGTTCGTAATGGATAATAAATAATAGTTTTATTTTGAAGGAGCAACGGATGTTTATACGGAATGTTTGACGCTGACGGAGATACTCGCCTCATTGAAGGCGGAGTTCAGTCCATTAAAATCCTCTTTGAAACGGCGGCGGAGTCAGTGGCTCTTCTCTCTTTCCCTGGAATAAAGAGTCTTTTCGTTTACATGGTACAAGAGTATGTGTTTCTCGTCTGGACAGCGGTGAATTGCGGACTGGCTGTGTAATAAGATCAATAGTTCACCTGTGGTTAACGTCTTCACGTCATAGGTAAGGACCGTTGTTTTGTTAAACTTATTAACTTTCACAGAAGATTGAGCAAATGTTCTGAACCTGTCCAAACGTCCTAAATTACCTAGCTCAACATCGTTTAGCTAGCCTGAAATATTAGCCTTAAATTTGGCGTAACAATTTCTGTACACTGCTTTACCGTCAGGTGAGAATTAACTTAAGTGATAGACGCCACAAATTAGCTGTTTATGCTAATTAAGTTTGTCATTTTTAATTGAATTTAATCGTTCGTGTCATACTAACGTCACAGTTCTCTTTATATTTAGAGAAGGTTCACATGGAAGATTAGGATGCTTCCTACGTACAAAAGTTTGACGTCTAACCGTAGTTTTGCTAATTTATGAGGTAAACCTTGATTTAAATCCAATGTGGTTACGTTTTAATACTAAGTTAAAGTCCTACAATGCATCCTCAATTCATGAGGATAATGCATGTTGATGTAATGGACTGGTAAGTTTTTATTGAATCTAATTGGAGAATTTATTTTCCAACTCGACACTAATCACTCTTATTAGGAACTCAAGTCCTTTAGTCAGAGGTAATGACATATCCAGGTTTGGCTAATAGTTAGAACTTTGTTATAAAAGAAAGGAGGAAAGTCCTACAAGTCTATGTTGATGCCTATTTAAAACATAAAGCTCTTACACTGCCAAACTGACCAGTGAGTAGACTATAACAACTTAAAACATATCCTCACTTCACAGCATGACTTTAGAAAAATGTAATATGATGACGCCTGTGTGCAATAGATAAAATTATGTCACATAAATGTTAGGTCATATATTCCTTAAAGCCACTAGGCATTCTGTCTCTCTCTTGTGATTATTTTCGTTCTGCTGCAGTGAAGTTACAGGCTGATTAATTTTCCTTAAGTTATCTGATAAACATGATTTGTTGTTGAAACCAGTTTGCTGTTGTACTCATTGCATTGCTTTTTTATATATGATTAATTTATTCCTTTTTTTAACAACAGGAACAATAAGACACTACATAAACAGTTGCATGTACGAATGAATAAATTAAATAAAAGATAAACATGTAGAGCAAGGTAAGGATTTGAGAAAATTTTACCTTAGGGCCACGAAGAGGGTGTCTAATTTTTTCCAACTTCATAAGGGTAGGGCACCCGTAACCCAATGTGTATGAGAGGGGGGACGAGGACTCTTCCAATGCATCAAAATAACATATCTTGCTAGCAATGTTAGAAAAGCTACAAGATCAACAAAGTAGGAGGGCAGAGCATGGTCAGACAATAGAACATCAAACAAGTCAACTAATGGTGAGGGGGAGATGTTAGGAGAGGTGATAGCTGAGAGTGATGTAAAGACAGAATTCCAAAATAGAGATAAGGTAGGACAAGTACAAAACACATGGGGGAGGTTAGCCACTCCGAGGTTACATTTATCACAACCTGGATCAGTTGCAGGATAGATGTGAGCATTGCATTGTTTCGACAAGGGGCAGGCGTGGCTCAGGAGCTAGAGTTTCAGTCCCGAAATCAGAAGGTTTGATCCCTGGCTCCTCGAGAGCTTGAGTCAAATGAATGCAAATGTGAATGGGTTAATGAGGCGACATTATAAAGCACTTTGATAACCATTAAGGTGGAAAGGCGCTATATACAGGTACTACGTCATGTTTTCCCGGTGATCAAATACTTATCACAGTCAAATGCAAACATTTTATGTGATTTTCAGCATTTTTTTTTTTATATTCTGTCTTTTACTCAAATAAACCTACCATTAAAATTAAAGACCATTAATTTCTCTGTTAGTGAGCAAACTTAAAGTGGCAAGGGATCAAATATATCATTTCCTCAACTGTAAATGAACCATTTGCACATTATTAAAGTTTTTGTTTTCGTAAGAATCAGCAATGTGTCACATGGACAAGATGTCCAGTTCTCTTGGAAGTTTTTATGGTTTTGTAAATTAACCTCCAGCGATGCTCCCCATAACTTCATGGCTATTCAGATGGTAGGTTGTGTACCTGTAACAGGATGTTCTTTGTCTCTGACTAGGTGCTGTAGAAATCAAAATGAAGCACCTGTCATTATTGTGCCTGTATGCACTGGCGACCTTGTATAGCCATAAGGGTGTGCTGTCCCAGGCTACATCTTATGGTGAACGCGGCTCAGATCTTGGAATACAGGTGTTTCAACAAGTAGTACGCTCCAAACCCCTGGAGAATGTGGTGCTCTCACCACATGGAGTGGCCTCCATCCTTGGCATGCTGCTATCGGGAGCCCACGGTGAAACCCGAAAGCAGATCCTCAATGCTCTCCGTTACAAGAAAAATGGTAAAGTAAACTAAATGTCTGGATGAACTGGTCTAAGTGTTGGACAAAAAATCTTGAGCACTTAGTTAGAAATAATCTTTACTTTTTCTGTGCAGGGCCTTACAAGATGTTGAAGAAGCTGCACAAGACTTTGACAGCTAAGTCCAACCAGGACATTGTTTTAATATCCAATGTAATGTTCAGCAAGAATGGTTTCCCCATGAATGATGCCTTTGTAAAAACAAACAAAGCCAATTTCCAATGTGAGAGCAGGAGTCTGGACTTCAGCAACCCCCAGGGGGCGGCGGACATAATCAATACATGGGTCAGCAACAAGACCAAAGGTAGGAAGTGGGGATTTACTGTACATGGAAGCTGCATAGTTATAGTCTTTGTAGCGTGGTTAATTTTCTGTACCGATGCTGTAGTATTACTCCCTCATGTTGGCTACTGAAGTGAATATGGTGGTTTGTCCAACCTTGCTCATTTTACAATGTTCCCATGTTGAATATTTATCCAGGTCACATCCCCACCTTGATCAAAGCAGAAATGCTGGATCCGGCTATGACCCGTCTGGTCGCTGTCAACGCCATCTATTTCAAAGGCTTATGGAAATCCCGCTTCCGGCCCGAAAACACCAAAAACAGGTCCTTCACTGGAGGCAACGGAGACGTATATAAAGTCCCAACGATGTCCCTATTATCACTCTTTAACATCGGTGAGTTGTGATGTGAGCGCTTTCCATCCATTAGAATATTTCTAATTAGATCAAATATCATTATTTTCCTTTTAAATTCTTGAAATGTTTATATATTTTCAGTATTTTTGATGCATTGAGACAAATGTTATATTCATTACAGCTCTAAATTACATTTAATAATATTACTGTGATCACTGGAAGGCTCTGCTGCGGATTGTTGGAAGATTGGGTTCTAACTGGTTGAAATGAGTTAAACACTTTTTGGAAAGCCAGTCCAGACATGTCAAACAAAATCAGAGTTAAAAAACGTTTGTTGATAGTAGGGTTCAGTGAAGGTTCAGATAAATGTCAACAAAGGGCTTCCCTTTGCTTAACCCAAATGAATTCTGACAGACCTTTGGCGACAATTTTACAATAAGCACATTCAAGAGCTAAAGTTAATGATGCAATGGTTTGTTGAATCCATTTGATATGGTCTAGTCTTGTTTGAAATAAAATGATATACCGTCAGTGTTCTATATTTAGATGAGTTGAAGCTGTCGATTGGAGCATGGCGAGTGCTGTGAATGCCTTCTCATGCACAACCACAGTTACACTAAGGTTGTGTCAAACTGTGTGAGACGGGCGTTTGCTCCTTCAGTGTCCTGAAGTGTGTTGACTTTATTGTTGACAGTCAAATGTCTGCACATGGGTTATAAAGAAAACACTGCACAAAACAGATCGGAGTGTTTGTGACAGCCATAATTTATGTTGTATTCAATCGAATTTACACAACTTAGTTTTATCTCTATGATGATAAAGTGTTGTTATGACTGTCTTGGCTTTAAAAAACATTACCAACTGCCCAACCACATGAAGCTACATGCATATGTAAGAGTGTCAGATTCACCCTCGGATTGGAGGGAGAACTACAAGTTTTACCAATACAACCTTCAGACAAAGGAATTCAGGTAGCCTTGTTAGATATCTTTTCTGCAGGGAAGACAGGCAGCTGGCTCAATCACAGCAGCATCCACCCTCAGTCTGTCTCTTGCCTTTTTATTCTTTATTTGTCTGACATACATTTCTGGGAGTAGTTCACATGTATCATTAGACTGTCTGACCAGAACACTGTGCCCTTTAACACAGTGTTCCAAGATATGCAAGATAGTGTCGTAGGGGCCTTCATGAAGCAATGATAACAACTTTAACATTTTTCCCACAAAGAGCCTGGTACAGCCCTGATTTTAACCAGCTAGCATGAAGCTTGTTTCAATCTACCTGGAAAGGTTGCCATAGTGCATCTGTTGATTTCTACTCTCAGCGGCAGACGTACTATCACGTTAGCACCTGATTTAATTTTGTCTCAATATGCACATAAAATCTGGCTTGATATTTACAAGGATATCAAACGTGTAGTCTGCCTGCAGAATGGAACATTTTGCTTTTTCTACTCATGTTTATGCTTTGACGTCAACTTTCTTCTTGCCGATGCAAAACTCAGAAGAAACAAACAGTTGAAAGCATCTCAACTGTGAATTTTCCACAGTTGTTAACAACAGCTAGTAAAATTTTGTAGAAATGCTGTCTGGAACCTGCATAGAACCTCCAACATGCTTCACTGATATCTGACACTCATGTTTGTGGTTCTCCAGCCTTCAGATGAACAACCCGCCTTCTGTTGGAGCTAAATATTTAAAGTTTGGACTCATCAGTCCAGAACACCCGCTGACCTTTTTCAGCCCTCAGTTCTTGTGTTTTCGTGTTTTCGCCATGCTCCAGATGAGTCATGTGACTCTGTTTCATCAGAGGAGGGATGTTTTTTTGCCTGCATGTTTTCCATAGGCGCCTCAGATCAGACCTCACCAGACTGTAGATGGTGTTCTGGGTCCTGCTGGTTTCAGCAGCTTGATGCTTCTTTCGTCTGCTGAACTCAGTTTCCTTAATCCACCACTGCATTTTTACTTCTCCAACTTGGACAGAACATCTGGAAACACCTATCTGACATAAAACTTCCGCCTGTGAGAGTTCAAACACGCAAATCCCTTGTTTCTTATTAAAAAAACCTAACTTTACAAGTATTAACCTAATAACTTCTCTTCTTACATCAGGTATAGCCACCACTCCCCAGGGACTTAAATACAAGATAATCGAGCTGCCCTATCACGGCAACACCATCAGCATGCTGATTGTCCTGCCTATTGATGAGGACACACCTCTGTCCAGTGTGATCCCACATATTAGCACAGCCACAGTGCAGAGTTGGGTCAATCTGATGAGAATGAAGAAAGTCTGCCTGCTCATCCCCAAGTAAGATGCACATACACGTGTGACATTTTAAAATTGTATGACTGAATCTGACAAATGGCAACAGTGTTGATTGTGTTTGTTTGTAGGTTTACTGCTGATGCTGAGGTGGACTTGGAGTCCTCCCTTTCAGAACTGGGTATATCAAACATGTTCAGTCAGGACAAAGCTGACTTCAGACACCTGAGTGAGTGAAAAGACAATCAGTTCGAGCCCAAATGTAACGCAATGTATCTTAGCATCTACAGCAGGTTTATTCGAACATGATGATAATAATAATAATAATAATAATAATACATTGGATTTATATAGAACCTTTCAAAGCTAAAAGCAATCCCAAGGTGCTTACAGAGTATAAATATAGTTTTGATTTTATAATTTACTTTCAGCTACTTTTCAAAGGAGTTAGTAGTTTAATTAAAGTTTTTTTTGAAGAAGCCAGAGTCAGTTGTCTGTGGTGCCCTAAGGTGGTCTTGGAGGGAATTCCACAGGTGAGGAGCAGCTGAGCAGAAGATCTGATCTCCCATCGTGCGGAGCTTGGTGCTCGAGGGGTTTTTATTTGTGGAGCAGAGGTTACGTGTGGAGGTTTGTGGTGTGAGTGGTTCCTTGAGGTAGGGAGGGACATTACATGGATACACTGATGGGTGAGTGGAAAGATTTTATACTCGATCCTGAATGAGACAGGAAGCCAGTGGAGGGAGCGGAGAAAGGGTGTGATGTGATCATGTTTTCGCACCCTCATCAGGATCCGAGCGGCACTGTTCTGGATGTATTGGAGCCTCTGAAGGCTCCCGCTAGGAATCCCGATAAGAGCGTTGCAGTGGTCCAGCCTGGATGAGACAAAGGCGTGGACGAGCTGTTCTGCATCTGACAGGGAGAGTGTGGGACGGAGTTTAGCAATGTTCCTGAGATGGTAGAAGGACGTCTTGCATAGGTACTTGATGTGGGTGTCAAAAGTCAGATGGGGGTCAAATTTTACCCCCAGATTGGTGGGTGATGAGGAGAGCGGTATGGTCTGGCCAGAGACGGTGATGTGGGTTATGGAGGACGACTTGACCTGGTGTGGTGTGCCAACTAAAAAAGCCTCCATTTTTGAGCTATTTAGCTGCAGGAAATTGTCCGTCATCCAAGCTGTTATCTTATCTGTTACCATTTGAAAGAAATGGGAGGTCGTAAATGGGCCTGTAGTTGGCGAGGACATCTGTGTCTAAGGTAGGTTTTTTTTGAGAACAGGTCTGATGACGGCAGTTTTCAGAGCAGATGGAACATGACCAGCCTGGAGGGAGTGGTTGATGACTTGAGTGATCGGGGACTTGGAGCAGAGATGTTGGTTTTAACCAGGGCTGTGGCAAAACGGGTCCAGGGCGCAGGTGGAAGGTTTCATCCTGTGGATGATGTCCTCCACCTCTTGCTGAGAGATCTCTGAGATGCAGCAGAGAGGCTGGAAAATCCTAGGCTGCGGGTCGACAGTAGGGACAGACGGAGCTGACGAGTTAGAGAGAAGAGAGTCGACTTTTCTCCTGAAGAAGGTAATCAAGCTGTTGCACTGCTCTTCTGTGGTGTCGGTGTGTGAAAGTTTGTGGTTTGAGGAGATGGTTTATGGTGGAGAAAAGCTGCTTGACCGTGCTTTTCTGAGGTTTTCTTGTAGACTGATTCACCGACTGTTGAGAAATCTACAGTGGGGATTTACTGGATGTCAGAAGTGATAATGTCCGAGTTGATTTGTTTCAGATTTCTAAAGTGGATTTGGCATTTGTTCTTCGTGTGGTGAGACAATTCAAATTCCATTGACATGACCGAGCTGAGGCTCGACAATATGAAGGGATTGTTAGCTGTTTACTGCTGAGAGCCAGTAAGACATGAACTGTGTCTAGCTGTCCAGTGTGAAAATGTGAATCACTCCTGTTCCCGTTCTTATGTAATCTTCTCTCTTGAGTGTTGAAAATAAAGGAGCTGTGATTGAATTGCTCTAGTGCCACCATGTGGTCAGCCATTGTTTGACAGATGTGGATGTTTCTGCTCTAGTGCCACTGTGTGGTGAAGAGTATACATTAGTTTGCATGATTACTCACTCAGTAAGGGACCATGCTAACATTAAATTAAGAGGTTGAGCTCCTCAGAAGCAGTTTGGCTTTTCTATCTTTGAATTAAGCTGTTTTCACAGGTGCAGAGTATGTCTACATATCAAAAGCTCTCCAGAAAGCCAAAGTAGAGGTGAATGAAGATGGAACGAAAGCAACAGCTGTCACTAGTGAGTGTTTGTTCTGTGAAAGTCGTAGACCACTTCTTTAATGTAACATTTGATTATGTACTTAAAGTTATATTGACATGTTCATAAAAGTTGTTAGTTTTCTGCTATGTTCTCACATTGTTCTTGTGATTGTCATGTTCTTGTATCCAGCTGCGATCTTGTCGGCTCGGTCCTCTCCACCTTGGGTTTTAGTGGACCGACCTTTCCTCTTCCTCATCCGACATAACCCCACAGGTACAGTGAACCTTGTATTACCTTCTATGTTAACTCCTCTTTAGAGATGTACATGGCAGAGAAGATAAGACATAACATTCATGCCATTTAAAATACGCCAGATGAGAACCAGCCCTTTTGATAGCAGTATCACCAGTGTTTGCCAGGATAAGTTGAGTGCAGTTTGTGGTGAAATTCTAGGATGGGTTTAAAGTTCAATCTGTCTTTTGATATTATAAAACACATATGTAACTTGATCTCAGTCCTGTTTGTCTTGGTAATATTCTGAGGTCTCGTTCTCTATCCCCAGGTACCATTCTCTTTATGGGCCAGATCAACCAGCCTTGAATCCAACCATCACTCCCACCTCTAGTAGCGTCCTAGCCAGGCACAGGAAATGCGTACACACTGCCATGCATGAACACCCATGTACACGTTCAAACACGCATATACACATACACACATGCATACACACACACTTTGCTGTAGACGTATGTACAGTGTGGACATACATTATTGTTTACATATTGCTTATGTTACCTATTTTCTGTCGTGCATAACACGCCTTATAAAGTGTTTTGCAGATTAAAATTTCCAGCTGTTTTAATTTGTTGTATACTTTTTTGAATTTCTTATGTTTTTAAAAGACTTTGAATGTCAGTTGTGTGTTTTATGAAATCTGGAGTAGGATAATCAGTTTATTTATCATGTCACTTTTTTTCAGTTTATATTTTTTCCATTTCAACTCGTGTCACTCCAGTCTGCATGCAGCTTTTATAAGATGATTGTCTCCATCACTGAGGAAAGTCTTCTGTTGACACACTTGCTTCATATGGTCAAATAAACACACATATTTATAACATCAATCATTAGCCCTAACTATTTTTTTGTGTACGACAGTCTGTGTTGTGTTTTCATACCTGCATTGTGATGTAATGTTTTCAGCTACAGTAATAGGACAGTGTTAGCAGCTCCTGTTAAGAAGCATCTGGACTAAATTTCAATCTCATTTTAAACTCGTGGATGTATTTCACTCATAGCCACAAATATAAACCTTGTCAAGGTGCCAAAGGGTAAAGTGAAAGGTTCCCCGAGGTCGGCAGGGTTTATCCTCTGGACGCCATGAATCTAAGTAGAACATTCTATTTCAGTTGCCCAGATCAAAGTTACGATCCAAGCAAATATAGAATCACTTGATCCATGCCACACACCAAAAACTATGAAGACTAAAAGAAAATGTGTTGCTGCTTGGACACTTTAGCTTTTTCTCTTCACTCGCTTGCTGACAGTTGATCTCTAGTGGACATCCCAGGCTCTGGTTGCCTAGATAACCTTGTATATTGCACATGTCCCACCCTAAATGTTTGCAAGCGAAA
>CAAKHC010004176.1:14879-38613 GCA_901007825.1 Macroramphosus scolopax | reverse complement strand
AGTACTAAACCTATATATGGGTTGTATATCGGCATGTGTATTTATATTTCTTCCCGATGTTCTGTGTGTCTTACCTTTTAGGTACATGGAGTTTTTCCCTGTACCCTCTAACGCAAGCACGGACTTCCTGTTTGAGAAGAGCGCCAACTACTTCCCCTCCGAGGAGTCCCCGCGGCGCGCTGCTGCCCTGCTGCCCAAGGCCAAGATCATCACCCTGCTCATAAACCCCTCTGATAGAGCCTACAGCTGGTACCAGGTAGCTGCACCAACACACGTGATTTGTTATATTCTTGTTGAATCCGTACAGCTGCTAACCTCGTCACATGTCCTTCCTCATATCTGTATTGATTTGCATTGAATTCTTCCTCCAAGACTGTTTGGTGTCGGATTCTTCTCTACGAGTTTGGAGTTAATGAGCCTGATTTATCTACACGCCTCAATATGGGAAATGTCAGGACATCCTGAATCCTCTGCGTCAGCCTGTTTTTATTAATGGAACGTGAATGTCAACATCGTGCCAGCTGCCATTGTTCATCATAAAAAAAAAAAGCCTCATGCGAGGTTGTGATTATTTGATGTGTAAGGAGACGTCAGTCAGAGGGAGTTCTTTAAAAAATCTTTCACGGCTGTTGTTTTCTAACCTTTTCCAGCATCAAAGAGCTCATGAGGACCGCGCAGCCCTGCGGTTTACCTTCTATGATGTCATCAGTGCAAGAGCGGGGGCACCAGCCGAGCTGCGCTCTCTGCAGAGCCGCTGTCTCATCCCCGGGCTTTATTCCACACACCTAGAGAGGTGGCTCACCCACTACCCTGCTAATCAGGTATTGCTTCGATTTCAAGTGTCCTCTTTTTGTGTGAAGAAAGAGCGATCAGAGATATGATTTCCAACTTTTACGGTGGTCAGTAAAGCACCTAAGATGCTGCTGCTATTGTTACGATTGCCTGGAAAGTCTTTGTTGATGATTGCGCGTACATGGGACACTTGCTAAATGACTGCTATCTGCGTGTAGGTGATGATCATAGACGGCCATCAGCTCCGGACCGACCCTGCAGCCGTGATGGATGAAGTCCAGAAGTTCCTGGGAGTCACTCCTCATTTCAACTACTCCCAGGCTCTAACGTACGTCTCTCTCCCCTCCGCACGTCTGCATCTGCCTCTTTGTCACTGTCAGCTTCGTCGGTTCCCTGACGTCCTGTAAAAAGGTCATTTTAACCTGCCAAGCATCTAAGATAGACGCGGTTGCTCAGATTCTCCCGGTAATGACGCCCCGACGTCCAAATCTGTGTGAAGCCTGACATCTACTGGTGAGCAGCGTGATTTCAAACTGGTGCCAGATGGTGATACCAAAGTATTACAGTGACATCACCTTAAAGCAAAGATTAGCTGCTAGCAGATGGACAGGCCACTAAATACTTGGCGCCTGACTACAAACAGATAGTGGTTTTGGTTATTGTTTATTTAGTGGGCGTGACAACAGAGAATAAATGCACACGAGACAGAAAATGATGAGAATGATGAGACTCTGAATGGATGGTCCTTTTTGACGAGCTAAGGTAATTTCTCTTCAAATGTTTGCATGTGAGAACAATTACAGAGCAGGAATGTCAAATTAATGAATGAAATGGAATAATTCAGTGTGTACTTTAATGTTTCTACCACCGTTGGTGAGAAACGTCTCGATAGGCCTCATCAATAATAGACACGTCTGGCTGAGTAATAACGAGTAATTAGGTCGCCTGTGTAATTTGTTCTCCAAAATAATATTTGTGAGACGTAATTAAGACGTAATTTTGTTTTTGCAATAACAATTTGACGCCCTGCCAAGAGACAGTCGAGTGCGTCCTGAGTCGCTGCCTCAGGATCAGGATCCCCACGGTGTGTTTACTGTCCTCTCACGTACACGCCCGCCCGCCCGCGTGCGCTACAGCTGTCTGAATGAATAAGAGTGTGAAGAGGTTAGTCTACTGCACAATGTCAGTCCAGAACACAAAAAACAAGCAGAGACAGCGGTGACAGTTATCTAGATAAATCACTAATGGGAGAACAAAAGCCGTGTGGACAGAGGAGGAATACTGGATTCAACGTTGTGAGTGATGTGTTGTGTTGCTGATGGACTCAGATTTACCCTTTTGCAGGAAATGTACAAACACTTCCTCTGCAGTTCTAAATACAAAAGAACACCAGCATTTTATTCTGTGATATTATTCAGATGGTGACTCTCCTGCTCCATGAGGAACATCTTGTTCCCCCTTCTACTTTCACTAATTTCCTTTCTGGCTTTGTTAATACATAAAGCATATATTTCAGGCTAGATTATGTATTTTCAGGTTCATTTTCTGAATGTCAACCTCAGCCTTTATAAAGTGTATAATACACCGTGTATATACAAAAGAATTACATAAAGTACCTAAGAGGGAAAACAAATCCCCTTTGAAAAGCTTTAAAATTGCCATCGCAATTTCGCCGTTGCCGCTTCAAATCTTGCAATCTATTATATTCGGCTTCATTCTGGACTGCTGCTTTCTAAATTATAGATCGGCACCACTTTGATGGACGTTTAGCCGTTTTCTTCCGTTTGGCTGATGGGACAAACACACTTCTCTTTTCTCCTCTCTGCTGTATTAAGGACCGATGTTAGAGTGCTCCAGTTCATCGCAGTGGAATTAAATATCGCAGTGTTGATGGGTTTCAATTAAGACTTTTGTCCTTGTGATACGCAATTAGATTTTTTTTTTTTATTTGACGCTGTATCAAAAATGATAATTCCCAAAAATTGATGTTGTTGCTCGTAGTTGACATTTCACGGACTGTGATAATTCAAAAAAGGTTCATTTCTCCTGCAGTGTTTTGTTTTGTGATGCCTGTTTAACATAGAAACTATAATTCTGAAGCTATTAGTCCAGACTGAAAGCATCATATTAAACCACAAGATTTCAGTGCAGTTTTAGCGGGTTTCAATGGGACGTTTCTGTCACCAAAGGGACTCAGAGGCCTTTTAAATCTGATATTATACAAAAATTATAACACGTAAAATAAAATGAATAAAACAGATTGAAAACATTTGCTTTAATTTTTTATTAAAAGAAGTAACAGTGGCATTGTTTAAACAAACAGGCATTTAAATGGTTAAAATCCTGAATATCAGGGTAATGATGATCAGGACTTAGGTTCACAAGTAGTAAAATACTTGTTGGAAGTGATTCCTGCAACATTTCAACACAAATTATTTTTGCATTGGAATACGACTCCAGAAAATTAGCTTTAAGTCTATTGGCACTCGAGTCTTCCCCCGTTGGAGGTTTTTGCATGTGACCTTTAAGTTGGGGAGAAGTGGTAAACTGTGTATTCGTCAAGCAAGTGCCACTCATGAGCATGCAAAGTGCCTGGAAGTCCCTCCAGTCTCCAGACGGGGACCTCTAGACCTTTGGAGATCTTCAGATCTTAAAACAACATGCAGACAAATAATTTGTATAGATACATTTTGACAGATTAATGAGGGAGATGTGTGTGTTGGGGGGGGGGGGGTGTCACACAGCAGCCTAATCTTCCGTTTCTCCTTCTCCTTCTTCTGACGTGGCCGCGGTCTGACAGATCCTCAGCAGTGGAGCCTGTTCATTTAATCCCCTCTCCTTTCTCCCTCCTGTCTTGTCAAAAGGAAAAACACACAGAGCCACTTAAGACTTCTTCTTTCACTTTTATTCATCTATTGATGCATGCAGATAAAGAACAATATCTGCATCTTTCAATCACGTCCACTTTAGCCCTGATCCTCTGACTCGCATCTTTTTATCTCCCCCTCAGCTGTACTTTCTGTGGCTGCATTAGAAAGAAGGTGCAGAAATACGTACGAGCCCTTTCAGGATGCCTTTCATGAACTGCAGCTGTTTTCACGCTTGCACTAATACATGTCACACACTATGAATGAATATGAACCAACAAGGGCATGTACAATTATTTACCAAGGTTTGCGACTCTCAATGCAACTTCTATGTTAATGCTGTTTGCATGAAAAAAAAATCAGTGCATCAATAAAAATAAATGTATATTGAGAGGAAATGAAGGAATTATTTTAGTGTCCCTTGCATGAATTTCTGCTGGGACACTTCCCTTCCTAAATATGTCCATGCAATGAACCCGTCGTAGCTTGTGTAGACAGGTGGATCCAAATGCAGAATAAAACCTGCCAAACTAAAATACAACTGAACTAATCAGACGATGAATAATCGGTGGTAAAACAGGCAAGGAGCAAAGACTGATGAGGACAAGGAGGAAAACAGGGCATGAAGTATCCAGCACGCAAGGGTTAAACAACAGGAAGTAACCAAAACAGACTTTGATGGAAAACTACACACATTATGCATTAGGAGGACGTCACACGAGGGAGAAAGCAGAAAGTCAAAAAACAACTTTTCTTATCTTCTTCTTCTCTCAGGTTTGACCCTCAGAAAGGCTTCTGGTGCCAGCTCCTTGAGGGAGGGAAGACAAAGTGTTTGGGAAAGAGCAAAGGGAGGAAGTACCCTCCTATGGAGCCAGAGGTAAGCAGAGGATTCTTACTCAGTCAAAATATGGATATATGTGGTGGATGTGTTAAAAGAGGAGATGCTCCCACCTGTCTGGCAGTGACAGCCGTCCTCAACATCGCTGTGGCAAAAATTTCCCACAGGATTTGGCACTGAGATGGAAACTGTCAGCCAAACACATCCAGACACAAAGTTACATCCTAATTATGAGGACTCAATAATGACACAACACCCGCGAGAGAGAGAGAGAGAGAGAGAGAGGAGGGGAGAAGAGGAGGGAGCGAGAAAAGGCAGAAGGAGAAAATCCGATCCATAAATCTCTGTCCCGGCGACTGATTCCACAGAGGACACCGAATCACACATTATTCTCTCAAATGAAGACAAACACACATAGTTTGGATTCATCCCCTCACATGTGCTCACATATGGCTAATGGCTGTGCCGCAGTCACCTGTAATTAAACTGCACGAGAGTTTCCACCGCGGGGACGGAGGTAGAGGACAGACGAGGAGGAGGGAAGGAGGGGAAGGAGAGGTGTGAGAGATGAGGGATGCACACAGGTGGGAGAGAGATAATAGATCTCATGCAGACCTTTCTAATCTTAGCTCTGCTCGTGCTTATTGGTTGGTGGCGTAACATCCTTCGGAGGAGCAATAAATGGATCTAAAGATGGTGGCATGTCATTAATCTCAATTTATTTTATTTCTAAATATCACTTCCTTTCTCTCCATTCCTGCCTCCTTCAATGATTTCACATGCGCTCTTCCCTCCCTGCTGTGTCTCCTATCTAATCCTCATTCACCGACTGCCTTCTTTACCTATTTGTTTTTACATCCTCCCTCCCACGTTATAATCTCACCTCTGCTGCTGTTCCCTGATTCTCTCTGCAGGCACGTGCCTATCTCTCAAGGTACTACAGGGAACACAACGTGGAGCTGTCAAAGCTGCTGCATCGCCTCGGACAGCCGCTTCCCTCTTGGCTGAGAGAGGAGCTGCAGAAGGTCAGCGGCATAAAACTCTATGACACTTATCCCACCGGCATATAAACATTATATAGACATGGCCTTTCTCAGGTGACCCTCACCCGCCTCAAACCACTTCGAAACACAAATACAGAAAACTAAACCTGCAGGACAAAAAAAAAATGGCTTTCAGGGCCTTTTAGCGTAAACAACATCAAGCCGGCAACAGAAGCAAATGATTGTGTAGAGTGTCCATGGACAAACTCAAAGGACACACAGGTCTCTGCTAATAAGAAATATCACATCTGGACATGGTTATGAGTTAATCCTGCTGAGGTATTGAAAGCTGTTAGGCTCCCTCTAATGGACACATGCGGTACTGCAGGTGGGCTTCATGTACAACACATTTATAATTCATTCAGTCATTTTAGTCTATTATATTTTATCAGTTGTCAGAAGGACACATACACCGGCCCACTCATGGCATGATTACTCTCCTGGTTTAGTGATTTAATGAATGAATAAGTAAACCAAATTAAATCAATTATTTTATTCCTCCTTTTCTCCCTGTGTCTTCTTTCTCCATCCCCTCCCTTTGCACCTCTTTCTTAAGGTTAGATAACCTTCGCATCCATGAGCCAGGGTTAAAGGCAACGTGCAAAAGACCAGGAAGCAACCAGGAGCACCTGAGCATCAGATGCACTGAGTCTGGCCTTTTCTCGAACCCTGAGGTGAAGGCGAGGACGAGGTGCCTTGTTTCACATCGGAGCCGTGACGCTGCTGGAGGGCAAAGAAGTCATGAAAGCTCAACGGACATTTGTGACCTGAAACGGGACTCTTGAAAGGACGGATGGAGCGGTGGGACTGTTTCAGCTGACAGCTCTGAAGAAAGTGGGACTAAATGGCATTAATCACGTTATACTGATAAAGAAACCGAGGGGTGATTCGGCAGATGGTTGATGCCCAACCTGCAGACCTGCAGTGACTTTGAAGGTCATTACATTTTGTTTTATTTTTCACCTTTAATTTATCACGCCAGAACAGCGCTGGTCAGCTGTGTGTGGTTCCCATAATGATGACTTTGCACTAAGTTCTGTTCCAAGTATCTCTAAGAAAAAAAAAAAACACCCTTTAGTATTTGGTTTCCTCCACAATGAGAACGAAGAAGCTGCGAGGACACGTTCTTATTTTCAAGACAGCACGTAGACTCAGGGTGTGTGACAAGCTGTTGTCTTTGATGAGAGCTTCTCATTATTTTGTGAGTGTTTTGTTTTTGTTTCTGGTAGCTCTGGTATCCTCGTTCACCCTCAGAGATATCGCTTTCTTTCACTGGAAAGGACGAACTGGAAGGAAGTCATGGAAGCAATATGCATCGCCTGCTCGTTATTTTCCTGTGCCGAGCCGTGCAGAAGAACCCCGTGTCTATTTAGCAGAGCATGAACGCTGATGATTTCAGGACTGAGGAGACATCAGTTTGTGCAAAGACAACTGACCAAAATGAGTGTAATGGATCATTCCAAGTCTCTGAAGTAGCCTCTGTGATCCTGAGCAGTTTTTGTTTTGTTGCTGTCTCATCCTTTTTTTTTTTCTTCTCCTTTTTAAAACCAGTTTCTTAAGTTGTTTAGCTTCGATTTTAATGCAAAAAAACCCTCAATGTCAAACACAGAAACCAAAATTAAAGAAATGCATATGACTAGGAGTATCAGGTTTCTTTTTTTTGACGAGCAGGCCAACACAGATGAATCATATCGTGCAGGACACACTTGCTCATATTCATATGTCAGGAATGTTGAACTTGAGAACAAACATGATGTCATAGGAATGTGATACATTATTAGGTAAATGTCATGGCCACCAAGGTTGTCAGATACACGCCGCGTCAGGTTGCAGAGGTTCTCAGGTCAGATCGTACTCTTCAATCTGCCGTTGAGTTATATGTGGGTTTTTTTTACTCTCATCATAAAATGTGGAGCATTTGCAATAAAACCTGAAGGTAACGGAGGGCTTTGGAATTGCCGAGGCAACAGGATACGACACCATGAAGTCACAGAACCCATTAGATTTATGTCTTGGGTGTTATAGGAAAACAAGTGTGTGGGGCTCAAACGTTTTAAAATATCCATCACCAATTAAGGAATAAAGGAATGTAAGTGGATGTAGGAGCCCGTCCAAGTTAAATAACAGTTTACACTACTTTAGATTACAGCACCGATATCTGCATTACAAAGAGTATAACTGAGCTAAACATATGCTGACCTCGATATATTTGATATATATTTTACTAACATCAAAAATGTATAAATCATAATTATATAAAGGAATTTTCCGCCACTCTTGGAAGCAGCGAGTTGGAAGTATCAAGCAGCCAGTTTGGTGAGAGAACATTACACCTCTTATTCATGTGTTATCTTTATACTTAGATCATCCCCCAAAACAGGTTTTCCCAAGTGTTGCCAAAGTTTAAAGGATGAAAACAGATATGAGTGGAAATAAACAATCCGTGTATAACCAGACCTTGTGTTCTGCAGCTCCTCTGGAGGCGTCTCATTACTGCAGGGAGCTGCAGGGAGACCTTCAGCGGGAAAAGAAGAGACTAAAAAAGAAAAGCCAGCGAACTCAACAATAGAAATTTAAACAGATATTTATACACTGTTTCGATCGCATGTTGTAATGTGTCGGAGTGGCCACAAGAGGGCGCAGTCAAACAATGCAGACGAGCAGTCTTGAGTGAAATAAATATGTTGAGTTAATGAAGATAAATTATGATAAAAGTGAATATTAAGGCCCCATAAACACCTCCTACTGCGTGTTGTGTCTTCTCGGCTCATTAGCTTTATGAGATATCTGCCTTTGATTTGTGTATAACTCCCCTGCAGTGTAGTGGAACGTCTCTGTTCACAACAGGACTTGTTATACCGGTGTGTCCTGTTATACTACCAAACAGCACAACAGGAATGTTTCACCTTTGAAGTAGCAGGAAATACTGGATACACAATATTAGTCTTGATGTTGTCAAATTTCAGGCAGCTTTTCACTTTTACTGTCGCTACCAGTTTGTAAATGTGTGTTGAGTCAACATGATGTTTGACTAGTAAATGAGGAAAAATGGCTGCCATTCTCAGCAACGCCGTGCGTGAGCATGTGTGCATACACACTGTCTGACACGCTGGTGCTCACTTTCTCAGTTTGCGGTCAAAACCAGACCAAACAGAGCTCTGTTGTTCTAGCAGCTGTTACACATGGGAACGACAGGACTCGGTATCGGCATTGTGTGACGACCGAAGGGATCGTGAAACAACACTCAGACAGGAAAAAAGTCAAGTAGTAAAAGTACGATTGAACACACGTTGGATTATTTACAAAATCTCAGTTTATGAAGAAATGTTACAGTACATTGAAACAACGAATACACAAAATACAAAAGCAGCCGTCGTTAGCTTTTTCAAGTGTTCCAGATTGTCCCACCGGCAGAGTCGTGAACACAATAACAACGTTGAGTTCTCCTTGCAGGACAAATGAACATGAACAGGATGCTGATATGACAAATCAATCGTAGAAATACTTTTATGTGCTTTTGAATTCATAATCCCTTTCGTCCCCTTCTGTTCTCTGCAAATATCGAGCACCATTTAGGCAACAAATACTGATTGGTTTTCAAACGCCTGAGTAACCGCTGTGACCTGAAATATGTTGTGAACTTCCCGTAAAGAAAGAAATGAGGTGACAATGCGTTTCACTTTGGAAAAAAGGTCAATATGACTAAAACGCTTAGCACAGAAGCTCTGAATATCATGCATTAAGTACCTAAAGTCTGCGAATTCCTATCATGCCACCACTCGTGAGCGCATGCTTGTGTGCTGTGGTTTGTGGTCCCTTTTCACCGTCACTTAATCACATGTCATAAATTACAACTTGAGCTCAAAACGAAAGCAAGCGTGTAACACGAGGAAGACATTTTAGTGTCGTATACAACATAAACAAGTACAGGATGTTCTTAGTTGAGATGCAATAAACTCAAATAGTTTTGCAGCTCATGAAAATATTAAATCGTTTAAAATAAGTGCTCATGATACACAACACTTCCAGGACAGGAAGTCCTTTGATGCCTCGTCGTCTCTATTTGAAAGTCAGGTTACAATCCGTCATAACAACATCAGATATTCATGGCTGAAGTACATCGCTGTATCAGTTGTAACCTGATCGATCGAGTCATTTTCCCTCATCAGTCACTTTTTTATCGCCTTTTCTCTTTCCTGTCGTCGTACCCCGTCACCCTGCGTATCCAGGAGCTGAAGGCAGACACTTTGGTATACACACCGGGCGACTGTTGCGTCCGGCAGGCGTGACCCCAGGAGGTGACCCCGTAAACCACCCAACCCCCTCCCGGACGCTCGCACACCAACGGGCCTCCGCTGTCGCCCCGGCAACTGTCCACGCGGCTCTCTTCCTGGATGCTGCCGGCGCAGAGCATGCGGCTCGTGAAGGCTTCGTGGAAATGGAGCTGGCAGTTGCGGCGGGGAAGGAGGGAGAGGGGGGCCTGCTGAAGAGTCTTGGAGTAAGAGCGGCCTGAGGAAACAGTTTGGAGGGTTTATTAGTGTTTACAGGTAAAATGAGAGCAGACTGTAACTACTGCAGCCTCTGTACATGAAATCTGTTGACACTTGAGGATGGGAAGCACAGATTTCCCTGTTTACAAATATTTATACAGGATTTATTCTAATTCCCTGGATGCAGACCTTGCCAGTGCTGGCTTTGCTGCTGGCCTAGGGGAAACTGTACATGCATCCAGGTATCCGTTTCTCATGCACACTCTGTAGCTGGCCCTCTCTCTTCTGAACATTAGGCCAGATGTTTAATATTACCCGACATACCCCTGACCCAGCGCCAGCACCTCCACGATAACATACATAAACAGTTATGATGAGGACTATATCCCTCGCTGATTTTCCCACCGATGCTCATTGCCAATTTATTTCTTGCAAAGCACGATCAGGCAGGAGGAAACCACGGCCAAGAAACGGCACTTAAGCACACAACAGTGGTGGTTAACTGTCCGGCCCCCCCGACTCCCTCCACGACCGCTCTGTTATTACTGTCCGGGGCAGAGTCGGTTTGTACGTATGTGTGATATCAGGGTGCCAAATACAAACAGCTGTGCGCGAGCAGACATCTCGCCCCGAGTCAGACACACACTTAAAATAGCCGGCGTTGTCATCACACTGAAGTAAACTCATAATCACCGTGTTTCCCAACACACACACACACACACACACACACACACAGACACAAACTCAAGTGACGAAATACACTTAACCCTCCGCCTGCAGCTCTGTGGCCCCATGGTGACATGCAGCTATGATTAATACCATTATAGTTTATATGAAATGACCACATGGAAAAGCCTTTTATTGAATAATATCCTGTGTCATGTTAATTCTCCTCCTTGTTTGCTTTGGTTTTCCTGCCTGCATCTTCTTGTGGAAGAACACTCCATCCAAATGTCAGCGAAGCATAATACGAAGCAATAGCCTTCCTCCCTATTGTCACACTCCGCACACACACACACACACCCTCACCTGTGTCGCCCCAGCCGGTGATGTGACAGTTATTGGCTTGTTTGAGCACTCGCTCTTTCCTCTGCGGCAGACAGGCGGGGAGGACATGACGGCTGAATGACACACAGTCCCCCGGTGTCTGGCCCACTGCCCCGGGTGACAGCCGGACCAGTGCCAGGTCGTAATCGTTGCTCTGGGGGTGGTAACGTGGATGGAGGACGATCTGTTCGACGCCGTACTCCTCTTCGTATTCCTCCGGGACCAGGGAGTGGTAGTCTCCCACCCTGATCTTATACTGCTTAGTGCTGTTGCCATACCTGCAGAGACACATAGAGGGATGAATGGAAGAAGATTAGAGGAAGAGGAGGGTGTATAATGTAGAGTTTTAGCTTTGATGTATGAGGTGGATATTTGTATAAACCTACTGAGCCAAATAAATACTTGGACAGGAATATTAATACATCTGTGTATCTGTGTTAATGGTTTTATCTGAGTCATAATGTTACATTATGGAGTCCTTGCTGTACTTAGGTATTTTGGAATGAAGTAGGGTGAATGATGACGAGGAGAAGCCGGGAAGAGCAAAGCGAGGGAAAGAAGGCGCCCTTTAGACGCAGCCAGGCCTCTGTGTCCAGTTACGATTACTGAAATGTCTCCGGAAAGATCTCCTGACCCTGGGAATGCCACAACGTTCCTGGCAGAGCAGATCCACTGCCGCCGGCAAGCTGGCTGCGTGCATAGACATTTACAATCACACTTCACACACACACGTGACCGTGTTTTGAGGTACATGACTCACCGCCTGCCAACATGTTTGAACCCGCCTGTTCTGATAATCTGATGATGATGATTGAACAAGATGTTTGAGGTGTGTGACTGTTGGCACGGCCGCCAGCTGTACAGCTGTAAAGTACAGGTTGAATATTCTGACCGCATGTGACCACAGATCAGTTTCTGATGAGCCTTACTAACGGTTAGGGGACCTGTTAGTTCCTGTCAGAAGTCGTAACTTGACTTGCTATCAAGAAATCACGTGTGTGTGTGTGTGCATGTGTGTGTGTGCCTATCTTGGTTATCATATATGAAAGGTGACCCTGTGAAGTAGAGGAAGTCTCTATCTTGGTCCGCATGCTTTGGCACGCACGCGGCGGATTTCTTTTCAAAGCTGTCATAGCTGAAGCTGAACAGCTTGCAGCACTAATGACCGAATTGTGATCAGGAAGTATTTTTTCTTTCCTGCGAACTGCGTCTATGATAAGAAATATGACATCAACGGCAAGAAAACACGCGTGGTATTCCGATGTGCATTTGAGCAGCAGCAACAGGTTTGTCAAACACAATGATCAATTGTTACGATAGAACAATATGTTCAACACGTCTGTTCCCTTCGTAGGAATGACGTCAAGCTGCAGATGGATTTTAGAGCTACGACCTGAGCTGACATTTTAAAAAACACACCTTGGTGAATAAAAGAATGAGCCTGGAGGTCATTAGAAACACACAGCATGTAATTATTTTGCTTGGATGAGACCTATTATTTATATTCACTTGTTAGAACACGTATTCACAAGAACAACCGGTTATATGGGGAGTGAAGTCTTCCACTGTTAGACAATCACCACGGAATTATTCTTATTGAAGTGGAGCTGCTGGGGCCTGTAAAGAGGTCACGTTTTACTACCAAACCCAAACCTTGAAACTAATACGGTCTACCTGGAAAAGCAACCCAAAGATATGATGTCACGTTGTACTTAAAATACAACGTGACATCCTAAATCGACTGTATGTTAAATCCACTCACAACCCCGAGAACCTGTTAAATCTCTCTTTGTTCTATTCTTTCTTATAGAATCCTTTTCCTGCCTTCTCTGCTGTATACATTAAGTGATTGATTTCGAGATGGGGGCGCCATGCGGAGGCCCCCCAGACCGGATGAAGTTGTAATGAAATAACTCTGGCAGTCTCTTTGTCACCTGCGCCACAGTCGGTGCCAAACCACCGCTGATTACCGCTCACGTTGTTGAGGTTTTCAGGGCCTCATATTCTGACATAAAAGTCTGGATGTCTGTGAGGGGAAACGTTGAAGATGGATGGATGACCACATTGAGAACTCTAATATATGCAGATGCACAACTTACAATGTGTATGTGTTATGTATGTATGCATGTGTGTGTGTGTGTGTTCACCTCTTGAAGCAGTGTGCCGACGTGAGAACCCAGCAGGAATGTATTAGAGTCGCGCCGCACACCAGCCGCCCGTCTCCTCGAGATCCTCGCAAACGAATCGCGGCCTGCCATGGCCAGCCGCCCCTAACACACAAACATGCAGAGCACGCGCACAAACACACACACTTGTAAACCCACAAGCATTTTATAAAAGGTGCAGAGATAACCAGGAATGCAAACACAAACAGAGTCCAGACAGCGTTGAGATGTTTCTAAAGAGGAATGACACTCAACTGCATGATAGATTCAACCGGATGCGTCTCGATTAAGAAGAACTAAGAACCTTGCAAGAAAAACGTGCAGGGGACTTTGAGCTTAACAGTAAAATAATCACGCAAACAAGTTCAAAATGACATCGTTGTCATGCAAGTTTTTAGCAGGTATAATATTTACCGTGATCACTATCTTACTTTGGTGCGTTAGCATGTTTCCATTTACTACTTTGTACAATAAAAGAGATTTATAGGAACATCTGTGCAGATGTTTGGCCAGACACTTGATTGTGTTTTCCAAAGTCCACAGTCGATCCATGTAATACATACAGACAAAGACAGCAGGGGAACAGCAACGGCATGAAGATAAATTATCTGGCAACGGTCATTTATACTACATTTTTTTAATCCTGCAGACGAAGAGATATTTCAAAGAATGAATAAAAGCTGGAGGAGCACAGGAGGACGGGTCAGAGGACTGCCAGCATGAACAGGCTTCATCCTCTGGAGGCCGTGAATGTGCAAAATATTAAATCCACTCGATGAACAACTGCTGTTATAATCAGTCTGGACTTAAGTGGTGGACAAATGTCAACAGACAGACTGACGTTTAAATTACTGGGGACATGCAAGAGACAAATTCGATGCCAAAAAAAAGATTCATAACATTTTTCTTGAGGGATATCAAACATTCGCTTCCCTTGCAGAACGAGTTTACGTGGGACTATGTAAGTCGTAAACATGCGAGGTGTCACACAAACATTTGTACTGTAACAATTGCACTGGGACAATTATTGACATAATGCATTCCCCAGACACGTAAGCTGATCTTAAGCTCAACTCAATCCTATCGGTGACCTAAAAAAACAAGTCTTAACCCTCCAAGTGCCATTTGGGAGTGTCTCAGATAGAATGGACCTCGTTCATGTCATGTCCTCACTTTCTCCAGATATCCTCACTACGATGGTTTAAAACTCTGAATGGTCCTCAGAAAACTCTACAAGATAACTCACACACATGCACAGGTGTGTACAAACAAGCATACACATTGTCATTCCATCTGTTTACCCGAATTCTCTCCCTTCAGCCCTCCTCCCGATCACGTGATCTTTATTTGCATCATTGAATAAACAGGTTTAACTACATATCCCCTCGCACACACTCACACGCACATACACAGACTGTTGAGTTCCAGGAAGTTTGTGTTGGCCAAGCAGCCTGCTTCCTTCTAGATGTAGACTCACACTCCACCGACCTGCATGTAGCCCACGTTCATCTTATCAAAATCAGATTTTTTTTTATGTGCCAGTAATTTCAAATCAGCTGTTTTCCATTTATTACCTCTGGACTTTACAATGTGTGCAATAAGCTTCATGCTATATGCAGCTGTATGCGGCTTTCTATAGGCGCTCCAGCTTACCTCAGAGAGTTTTCTCCTCCTATGATCCGGCGCTGGCGAGTGTGCACGAGCCGCAGACCGCAAATCGAGTTCACAGGATCTGATCGAGACAAAAGAGAACTCCATTGGCTGCATGTATCGGTGTGTGAGAGAGAGTTGGTGGAAGGGTGATGATTGTTCAACCATACATTTAGGCCCAGATGTTCCACCTACATTTATAGACTGAAAAAAAAAAAAAAAAAACATCTGGAAATTCATTTTTTTATCACCACATATAAACCCCACGGCCAGACATGAAATAAATGACATCATTTCCATTGTGAGCTTTTGTCGTTAGAACACATGCAGGTTAAGCACTTTTTCAAACGATATCAATTATACACTGAAGAGACGTAGCGACCTCCTGAAGGTGTCGACTTCCCGCAGTAGGTGCAAGTGAGAGATGATCCGTCTCTTTATTTTACCATCTGGACGTGTATACACACCGATGACAGCCACGCTTTCTACTAAAAACATCACCTCTTGACTTCTCTCCAGTCATTTGTTTCTCATTAGTTTCTCTGTGTGTGTGACATATTGAAACTGTTTGCTAAACATATATTGCAGTGTATGTTCAATGCACATTCAGACGTTACAAATTAATCACAAGAACTCGGTTTATTTTGAGGACTAACCGACTGACCTTTGACCTCTTTGTAGCTGGGCTGTGATTCGGTGTAGTCACAGATGACTCCAGCGTCCTCACTGTGGCGACAGTTGTGGGTGCCGGGTGCCTGTTTGATGCACTCGGCCAATGAACGCTCCTCACCGCTGCACTTGACGTTGTCGATGTGGATGGGTCCGGTCCCTTCCCCAAAGTACGCCATCACACGAGCCTTTGCCAGCCCACTACAGAGAGAGCAGACACACAGATATCAAACTGAAGCCACACATTTCTAACTGTTCAGATGACAGCATTAGGAATGTAACAATGTAAGTCCAATATTGGAACCCATCCACACATTCTCTCTGCTGCTTATCCAGACCAGACTGCGTGTCTGCAGACTGATTAAGGTGACCCAGACATCCTGTTCTCCTCCTGGGGGACCTCAAGGCGTTCCCTGGCCAGATGAGCTATATAATCACTCATCAGTTGGATGATCCTGGATAACACCACCTAGGAAAGGAACCCTAATCAGATGCCCGACCCCCTCAGTTGACCCCTTTCGATGGGAAGGAGCAGCTATTCTACGGTTCCTCCTCACTGTGTCTCTGAGCCAGAGCCCGGCCACCCTACGGAGGAATCTCATTTTGGCCACTTGTATCTGCAATCTCAATCTTTTGGTCGCTACCCAAAGGGGTTGGAATGTAAATCCACTGGTAAATTGAGAGACATCATAGCCAGCTCCATTACTGCTGGTGCTGCACCAACCCACCTCTGTAACTCCTGCTGCATCTGACCCTCACTCATGAACAGTTACCTGAGAATGGAGCTCCTCCCTTTGGGGCATCAACTCGATGTCAACTCAAAGGGATTCTATCAATATTTTACAAATGGACATTAATCATCTAACGAGTTCAAGATGAAGGCTTCGCTGTTTCTCGTTTCTGTACGCAAACATACACTCACGACATGCTGTGTAGTTGTTATTATCTGACATTCTCTGGCTGTGACGCAAAGCAGGTCAGATAACTTACACAATCAGATAACATAAGATCATGATCTGACGTCAACTAGCAAACAGCTGACACATACACCTGAAGGACCTGGTTGTGTATGTATGTATGTTAACGTTGCAACTGATTTTAATTAAGATTGATTGATAACTGACTGAGGTTATCTCACGTTGCGTCCCCGAGGTTCGGTAGGTGGCCGGTCTCTTATCCCAACCGAGCCGCAGGGAATCTCAGGTCTCTTATTGAGACATCTAGGATTGTGCTTGCGTCTCCAATAGCTCCCCGAGCGGTGTTTAGCTCGGAAAGGGTGACCCTCCAAGTTACTTGGAACGAAGCCCGGACACTTACATCAGGTCTGCTTGGTGTGTTTCTGTGACAACACACAATGATACGAAATGAGTCAATGGAATACGATCTTCTTCAGAGTTAGAGAGGAGAGCCGAGTGTTCTCTCACATCACGAACTTCACATTAACGAGGAATAATAATCAAGCTTTTTATTGTCCCTCACATGACTGATCAACAGTAGGAATCTTAAATTAGGTTTATAATAAAACCCCAAAATGCTCAATGGCTCTCCCGAAGAGGTCAGCAGAGATTCTGTGATAACATCAATTATATCCGAGCTGGACTAAAGCTTTTCTCGATGTAATGAACATCTTCAGTCATCTCGTTGTTCAAGATAGCCTGTGAGATAAGTGATAGTTATCTAATCTTCTGCCAAGTATTTTTGACAGCACTGGCCGACTTCCCAGATGGTTCTATGGTACAAACCATATGGTGCGTCAGGTTCGTTTTCCTGCTGGCTAATAATAATTGTGTGTGAGTAATCGTCCTTTCTCACGTCCCTCTTCAGGGTGAATCTGTGTCAATACTGTTGGCTAAATGTAATTTATGCCTGCGTATATTATGTTTTATCACCACCGGAGGAACCTCTGACCCTTTGGGGACCTGCTGTGTTTGTAATGACCTCTCACCACACCCTGTTAGAGACGGAGTGATGATCCTACCGTGGCTTTTACACGCCTCCAACACGCTTCCTATCTCTCTCACGCTTATGCACTCCAGATGTGGCTTTCATCTACAGACAGATGTGTCGCAGCAAATTGAGCGACAAAGGGGAGAGTGTGTGTGTTGCTGTAGAGGGAAAGGAAATGTACGAAAAGCACTGACATACGACTGCAATCGTTTTGGGAAATGGGACAACGTCTCGGAGGGACAAGATAATGGGACACAGAGAAGACGGGATGAGGTCGTTTGCTTCGCTTCTGTCATTGCGAATATCTCATTTGCACAATTATCCTGTCGGTTAAGAGGATGTTTACTTTGGCCGTTGAAAAGGACACGAATAAAACATTTTGGCAGAAACAGAGGTGCTCAAAAGTTGAGTACAGCGAAACACAGTTTCTGAATATCAATGCGTTGTATTGAGCTGTAGTTCTTCCACTGTAGGTTAACCCGACACTCAACATGTGCATGATGAGGTTTAAAGTGGAAACAGAAGGTGCAAGAGACGGCGGGATGAAAGACAGAAGAAGAAGAAGGGGGTGAGAGTAATACAGATGCCAAGTCTTTGACGTGGTGAATGATTTAGCAAACACAGAGGGCAGTCTGGATTCACTTAAGTGGCTGTAATGTATTGAGTGATCACCGTTGCAATGCCACAGCTCACCAGAGAGCTTTTTCTAAACAGTTTACCTCTGTGAAAAATATGTTGTGAAGGAAATGAAAAAGAGAGAATAAAGGGATGGTGTGAAGTTCATCTTCCTTTCAAACATCTTAGAAATTTTATGCCATTTAACACATCAATCTGCCCATCAAAGCCTGCGTGTCTCACACACATCCATACACACCTGTAGCCCATCTGTCGACACACCACTTCAGCGTCCTGATCAGTCCATCCGTCATCACACACTGTCCCCCACTGACCGGACAGATAGAGCTCCACCCGGCCTTCCCTGGGGCTCTCTCCTCCCACGAGCCTCACTGGCACACCTGCAACACACACACAGACACACCAGAGTTACAGAAAAAACGCTGGTGCAGATTTATTTCCGTTTTCTGCAATCGTCCAAAATCCTTGAACTTAAACGCTCGACACTCCGCACGCCTGAAGTTGATCCTCCGAGTTAAACGTCTGGTGAATGGAGCATGTGTTCTCATGTTTCCCACAGATGAAGCAGCGGGAACACCTGTCTCCTTTCATGCAGATAACCACCTCATCAACTCAATGCTGGAGTCTGTGTTTCCAGGAGGGGAAACTCTACTTTCATTGCCCTCTGTTTTTCACACGCCCCCCCGCTCGAGGTCCCTCTCTTTCTTTTTAAATGGCACTATTCATTCACACTGTTAATCAAATCTGTCTGAGCTCAAGGTTGAAGCAATCCATCATTTGTCTGCGCGCAGATGCCAAAACACACAGACACACTCACCTCAGGTATATGAATACTTATTCCTTTTCCCTGTGTCGGCAGTTTCAGGATCAGTTTATAATTTTGCCCGGTTTCAGGTTTAATTAGTATTTTAAAGTCCTTCTCCATGGGGTGATGGTTTCAATATTATGTGTGTGCTTGAATCTGGGGCATGAGAACTGTAGGAGAGATCAAGGTGGTGGTGGTGGAGGCAATTGTTTACTTGTTAGTTGGTGTTGGCTATCGAGGAAATGGCTCATCTTTGTCGTCTCGCTTAGAAACACAAACAGATTTCTCCCTCTCTGAACACACATGACTGCTCTGACGCGACCCCAAAGTGATGGTCTCCGACGACAGAGAGCGAAAAAAGAAACTGAGAGAGAGTTCAAAGCGCTGCCTGGCTTATCTACATTTTCTCCGTTTCCAAAATCAACATAAACCAATTTGCCTGTGGCATGCTGAGAGAGAGGGGGGGGGCTCCCTAACTCAGACAAACACTCAAACAATGCACGCATTCAAAAAACACACGCACATGTTTTGAGAGTGTCCCTCAGGCTCTTGCCAAAGCTACCTAAACCCAGCAAATGAAATATCTATTTCAGTCTGCAGTACACGCTTTCTACCCTTCTACCCAACAGCCTCCTCCAAGTATCCTTTCTGTCACAGACACCCGACTAATCAGACTCATATCTGTTACATTTAACAGAGAACTGAACACATTATGAGGTGAAATCTGAACCACCACTCAGCGCCATCCAGCTATCTCCTTACAAATCTTTATTAGAGTCCCGAGGCTGTTGACATCATTTTGATTAAAAGTGCTCCTCTTCATCCTTTTCTTATCGCAAAGAAGTATGAGGTTTAGTTTTGGAGTAATAACGTCTCTGTGCTATTCAATGGTGTGGAAACACCTGATTGTCACTGCTCTGTAGGTAGTAAGTGAGGATGAGTTGCACAAGGGAGGATTCATTTAACTCATGATGACTTTACAAGTGGCCCAGTTGTTGAGGCAGGTCAATCTAACTAACAGCTGTTGAAAACTAGTATGACTTACATCATCCTGTCTGTCTCCTCCAGAATGTTGGCTTTCCTCCTATGTAGAAGGAGATTTAATTGACTACAGGTTGAGTTCGGCAGAGATCTTAGAAATGGATCTCAGTTCAAGTTGCACTTCAATGACCTGTTTTATATGATTTAAGGGGAATTATTGTAAATTATTGTGATGTGTTGTTTTAATGATGCTGGTCAAGAGTGCTGTCGAACACATCGGTTCAGGTGGCTGCAACAACCACAGCACATCAGTTAATTATTCAGTTATTGACATTAATAACTTGTAGAATGTTTGACAGTTTCCCTTGATTGCGTTGGAATGCAGATCTTACTGTATGGACTTGGAAGAGTCTCTCCATTGTGCTCAGGGCTGCAAACAAGGTTAACGTCTTCATGATGTGTGCAGTCGTGACGGAGCCACTCCCTCCTGTTGCACAGCAATAGGCTCGGCTCCTTCCCTGTGCAGCTCACATCATCCAAAAGTATGGGACCTGACCCCACCCCAAAGCGCGGGACGGGGGTGATGTCTAGCACTTCAGAAACAAGAGTTTCACCTAACCTGCAAGGTCAACATGTGAACAGGTTTGTTCCTATTAATAAATAATGACAGTACATGTATATGTGTCGGTCTGGGGGCCATGCTTTAATATTACCTGTAACCAAGTTGGCGGCAAACCACTTGCGTGTTAGAGTCTGTCCAGCCATCATCACATACTGTCCCCCACTGACCATTGTAGAAGACTTCTAGACGTCCCTCATGGCTCCCTGCACCCCCTGCCAGCCTAACAGTACCATCTGGAGAGAAAAACAGAGATAGAAAGTTAGGCAATGCCCCTGCTTATAATAAAGATATACCTGAGAATATATACTATTTCATGGCATCTAACAGTAATGCCGGCTCTATTCCATTTAGGTGTTGCAGTCAGCAGTGTACACAGTACCAGGGTCTTAGTTATGGACAATGTAAATGGAATGCAACCTTAACAATGTTATCTATTAAACCTGTGTTTGACAAGTTCAAATGTCTGCAGGCTTTTGTCCCAAGCTAAAAGTTTCCAGGGTCATGATTAGTACATGCAAACTAATCTATCCTCCAACAGGCTGGAATTCCTGAGGTGCCGTCCATTTGTCTAAATGTTCAATATGTGCATATTGAATGTGCATGCCTTTGAATATCTTATAGTGCTGATGATGATGATGAAGTACCTGGTTTATTTGCGTACCTGTAAGAGGGTTGCAAGATACTCCTGCATCTTCAGAGTGCAGACAGTTGTGTTCTCCCCAGGTGCTTTTTGGACACTGCTCCAGACTGAGCTCATTGCCTGTGCAACACACCTCATCCAGCCACACTCGGCCTGGACTCCTCCCAAAATGGGCCTGGCTCCATGCCCGCGCCTCACCACTACAAAGAAAATGAGAAGGTCCGGAAGGATGTTAAATTGGGTTTGCACAAATACTGATACAACTAAGAGCAGATGCATTAGCTGACAGTAACATACAGACAGCAGAGCATGGAAACAGAACAGAACTAATATATTTTATTTCAAATATTTTACTGACAAACTGCCAGGCACATCTGTCCATACACAGTTATTGCAACACTGACACCATAGTGTGGCGCAGTCACAATAATGAACACACGAACATTTGCAGAGTGCAGAGTTGCTAAATATGCATATCTCTGTGGTGCTAGAATTCATGCAGGAACAATGAGCTTGATTCACTATCTGACCCCCAGATGTACTTTACAGCTTGTCCCCTCTCTGTGTGTCCGAATGGGAAGAATACTTCTCATACTTTTGGAGACGGAGTGAGAGATAGACGGGTGGACGCCCCCGTTAACTCATCTTCTCTGTCTTTCTGTCTCACATTTCCTTTGTGTGTGTTATTTGGTTCAATCAGGTAAATAAGAATATACTATTTGTGTGTGTGTGTGTGTGTGTGTGTGTGGTTTCCCCTTCACCTCAAGCCCAGCTGTCGACAGACCACCTCTGCATCATCGTCGTCCCATTGGTCATCACATATGGAGCCCCACTGCCCTGCATGGAAGACCTCCACTGTGCCCTCTGACCCCGATCGACCTCCCACCAGCCGTATAGGGAGCATTACTGCCGCTGAAACACACATGAATACTTGCATTCACACCTCATCTAATAAAAGAAGCGACATGAAGAGACGCGCCCAAAACATGTGGGCTGAAATAAAGTATTTAAAAGACACTGAATCATCATGCAAACTTCTATTCGCAAGATAAGGGCCTACCTTTCTGCTGGGTGCAGGTAACAGCTGCAGACAGAGTGCACTCCCCTCCATTCCAGACAGTCTTGGGACACTGGAGCAGGTCTGGCTCCTCTCCCTGGCAGTGGACAGCCCTCCAATGAAGCTTGGCCATGCCCGGACGAAACATGGGAACAGTGCGCGCACGACCCATGGCGCTAGAGGATAATCAATCAAATGCTGCTTTCAACATACTTTCTTAGTTTTAATCCTACAACTAATATCAAACAACAAAACCAGTTATTCCAAGGGGCTGATTGAGAAGGCTGAAAGGGTTTCAAGAGAGGAATGCATCATCGCTGGAGCTGATTATCAATTCTGTATTGACACCGTCTGAGATAAATCCTGTATTAAGACCAGCTATTTTAGCTTGTTAGCAGTAACCTTGAGCCATCTGTAAGTTCATGCTCTGCCATTCCAGAGGCAGTGCAGATTCCAATAACTGGCCATTTGACACTTGTCACCACCGATTCTAGCAGACATAAGGCTGACATTTGCTCTTTTTCCATCCTGCTGTGAATTTTCATTGACTCCTATGAATATGTACACACTGGCATTCATTCATGTAGCAAGCATGCCGATCCCTGTGGAAGTGTCAACATGTGCAAGTGCACAGTATGACAGCGTTGTCCTGGGTGTGTGTGTGTACTTGTATTACTTGTGTTGTGGGAGCATTTGTGCACAATATCACATTGTGGGGCTTTAGCTGCCTTTTGGGGACAATTAGCAAGTCGTCTGAAATTTAGAATTGGTTCCAAGTTACGGTGAAGGCTCGGGTTGTGGAACCCGTTGGGTTCACGGGAAGTCTCTCGGAAATGAATATAAGACAATTACATCTCCTCTGAAGAGACGGAAACAGAAATGTGTATGTGTTTGTGTGGGAGAGAGAGTAAGAGACAGCGAGAGTGCTGGTAACAAGGTAAATAGCTGAGCACTTAAAGTATTTAAATACCTCTGGGGAAATGGAGGGTTGGAATGCAAGGGTCACACGAGAAAAGTACTAAGACTGTGGAGAGAAGAGAGTGCATGCATGTGTCTAAACTGTTGTGAAATTCTAAAATATTCCCTCTTATCCCATCATGCCTTCACCATCTGTCAGATTTCTGAATTTTTACTGCATATGGTGATTGTTCTTGCACCTGTGTCTGAATATATATGTGACAGGCAGACAGAGAGAAGCAAATACCACATGCCTGAGCACAAGTGTGTGCATGTGTGCTCGCTCACCCCTTGCCCAGCTGCCTGCACACCACTGCAGCGTCTTCGTCCCCCCAGTCATCACTGCACACGGACCCCCACACTCCTCCCAGGTAGACTTCCACCCTGCCATCTAGTTTGGAGCGGCCTCCTTGCAGACGCACTGAACCTTGGAGGGTTGGAGAACGGTAGTGTCAATTTTATACACAAACAGGGAATAAAAAAAAGAAGCCTGACAGGTGAAAGAGCATCGGGGGGGGGGGGGGGAAG